>JAUZSX010336239.1:0-10773 GCA_034780655.1 Idiosepius hallami
AAAGCCCGGGTAAGAGCACGTAAAAATGGCCTTGTGCCAAACTTGGGTTGGTGCTCACCAAGTAAATATAATACTAGTAGAATACCCTTGTATTGCCGTCGCAACTCATAAACTTTTTGGTATGGCCAAAAATATATATCTATTCGAATCAAATCTTAAATAAATTTTAACACAGTGCCAGACAGCTGTTTCAATCTCATTGAACCTCATCAGTGACATGCAATGTTGTTAAGATTGCAAAACCCATGTGGTGTGAAACAAACACTCTAATGACTGGCTCACGATACAGTTATGCATTCCTGATGACTAGTTTTATATTTTTAATCTGAATCAGAGCCACACTCTTCTTGCTAGAAGATGATTTTTTCAATAATCGATTCTTGATGTTTATTGATGGTGTTCTCGGACAAAACCTAGCTAAGAACTTTCCCAGACACCTGAAGTAGATCTGTAAATTTTCAAGAAAATCCCTTCAGCCATTTTAAAGTCTATAGGGAACAAACACACAGACACACATTTACAATAATATAATAGCTTGTTTAGTTTTACATTATATAAACTCTTTTCGGTCATTTAATGCCGAGAAGAATTATTTTTTAATAAATGTTTATGTGCACGAAGGCCTTGTCCCTAATTTGAGTTTGTGCTCAACCAAGTAGATATATCCATGCTGCAATCATCAGCTTTTTATGTCTGTAATGAATAATGAATGTCTTTTTTAATTTCTGTTACGTGACCATCATCACATCCACCCTGTTATTGGGGAGAGATGTCAGGGAGGGTTTATGTTAGTTTCTACTTGTAGCCATGGGTTTTTACATAAAAGACTCATTCATGAATTTTTGCAGCCCAACTTTATGTTACAATTAGGATTTCATGTTCCATATTCTGTGAAAATTATTTAAAAAAAAAAAAAAGAATTAATGGTCTTTCAAGGTTAAGAGTAAATGTCACTGGTAGCTCATTTGTTGGAACTAATAAGAGAATATTCTCTTTTATGTTAACCCTTCCATGAACCTTTCTTAGTTAAACCCATCCTAATTAAATCCAAGGACTTTGAAACAATCAGATTGCAATACAAGTGAAAGAAAAACTCTACTGTACTGTTAGAATTGAAATCATTCTAAACTTTTTTTTTTAAAAACAATCAGCTTATACTGGAAAATCTGAAAATTAAACAATATCCACCTTATATAAAAAAAAACAAAAGCTTATACCAAATAATTCCCCTATAAAGATCTCAAAGAACAACTATTCATACAAAAAAATCCCCACTTAATACAAACTTAAAAATGATAGTAACTTATGGGCAGCAAAGTGGAGCATTGGTAAAAGCTCGAGCTCTGGAATCATAGTATGTGAGTTCAAATCCCAGATATAACCATTGCGTTCACCTTAAAAATGGTCTTGTGCCAAACTTGGTTGGTGCTGCTCACCAAGTGATATATATTATACCAAGTAACTCCTACATAAAGATACTAAGAACAACCATTTACACAAAACAATTCCTAAACAACACTTTTGGTATTAAATAACAAAAGGTTGATGTGCCATTAAAAAGTAAAATAGCGATGCCCAGACGACTCAGAAAATTTTTGATATGGACAAAATATATTTGTAAATATACAGGCAGCAACAGTGGAGCATTGGTAAAAGCTCGAGCTCTGGAATCGTAGTACGCGGGTTCAAAACCCAGTCAAAACCATTGTATTCACCTTTAGCTGCCTCGGGCAGATGGGGCTCGTAAACTAGGGAGAGCA
Source organism: Idiosepius hallami (assembly GCA_034780655.1). Lineage (NCBI taxonomy): Eukaryota > Metazoa > Mollusca > Cephalopoda > Idiosepiidae > Idiosepius > Idiosepius hallami. Next base: position 1,761 of record JAUZSX010336239.1, read on the forward strand.
ACTAATCTAGGTTAAGAGTAACACCAAATGTAAAAAGCCCAGCTAAGAGCATGTAAAAATGGCCTTGTGCCAAACTTTAGTTGGTGTTCACCAAGTAAATATAATATTTGTATTTAAAACAAATTATAGTATTATTATATTTACTTGGTGGGCACCAACCCAAGTTTTGGCACAAGGCCATTTTTTCGTGCTCTTACCCGGGTTTTTTACATTCAGTGTTACCCTTCACCCAGATGAGCTGCTCTCCCGAGTTAACAAGCCCCACCTGCCCGAGGCAGCTAAAGTGAATGTAATGGTTTTGACTGGAATTTGAACTCGCGTAATACGATCTCAGAGCCCGATCTTCTACCAATGTTCCACTGTCGCTGCCTAACAAATTATAATATTATGATACAATGCAAAATCTTGTATAACTTTCAACATAGTGCCAGATAGCTGTTTTGTTCTTTTGGAGCTCCCCAGTGACTTGCAATCTTGTTAACATTATGAGATCTACTTAATATCTGGGAGTGTCCTTACCTAGGTTTTGTCTACGAATACACCTGAAAATTATAAAACCATGATAAAAAATTATCTTCTTGGAAGAAGAGTTTAGCTATGATTAAGAGTAAAACTGTTAAAATTGCCATTATGAAGGAATAACTGTGTTGTAGGTTAGTCGTTAGAGTGTTTGTTTCTCAGCACATGCTCTGCAGGGATTGGAATGTTAACAACATTGCATGTCATTGATCATATCCAATAAGATCAAAACAGTTGTCTGGCACTATGTTAGAATTTATACAAGATTTTATGTTGAATCATGTTATAATTTGATTAAAATACATATACATTATAGCACTGCAATGTGAGCTGATGGGTCTCCGATATAGCAATGATATTTGTTTGTTGTGTGAGGGGGCTCATGCTGAAGTGCATTGAAGTGTTGCTATTTAGTTGCTATATAACTCATAGTAAGTTCTGTCGCTGGTTTGTTCGTTGTTGTTGTTTGCATGTTTCCAGAAGCATGTGGTGTATGTTTGATGCTTGGAAGGGAGATTGACAAATGCTCGTGTGCTTGCTTGTTTGTTCGTTCACGGTCGAATTTGAACTGTCTGTTTCGTTGTTCAAATCTCGCGAGAGAGAACTGTCACAAAGCAAGGCGAGTGTCCTAAAACGAGTTGGAAGTCTCGTTTCCTCCTGTCGTAAATGACGTGTCATAAAAGATGTGTCTGCTACAATATTTTTGGATATTTTCTGCGTTGCTATTCTTGTTGTATTACTGTATTTTTGGGTAAAAATTACAAAAGAAATAAAAAAGAAGTTTTTGGACCTGCTTATTTATGAAATGACATTTAATCTTGTCATAGGCAGAGAATAAGTACACTTACCTGAGAGTAGAAGCCTTTGACATTTGAAGTCAAAGCCTTTGAAGACAAAATAGCATTATTTTTCATACACTGGACATTGATTTTACATTAGCTAAATATAAAATAGATACTTTTTTTGGAAAATCATAAAAATTAACCTTTTCTTCTGCTGTTCTTAGATTAAAAACAAAAAAAGGTTTGATTAGCTAAGTAATGTGTTTAGCTTTTCCATTTACAATTGAAGTTAATATTAATAAAAAAACGGAAAAAAACCTACACAGTTGAAAAAGAAATTAAAAAATAATTTGATTTTAAGGCTAACTGAACAAATCTATAAAAAGCAATTTAATTCACTTTCCAATGACAACAGCAACCATAAGCAGCAACAACAACAGTGAGAGTAGAGCATTGGTAAAAGCTTGGACTTTGGAATTGTATTACATGAACTCAAATCCAGATGAAAACCATTGCATTTACTTTCAGCCGTCTCGGGCAGATGGGCTCGTTAACTTGGGAAAAGTTGGGTGATCACTTAGGAATATCAGGTACTGCACCAGGCGGCTTGTGGCATGAACAGTTAAATGCATTAAGTATTCCTAACCCCCACTTTTACAATGTCCGACCATGTAAGCAAAAAGGGTCTTTGATTAGAATTATCTCTTAAGATGGGGAGGGGAGTCTCTGAGATTGAAAAAACTCGTTAACAACAGAAAGACTGATTGAAGCCCAAACGGTTATGAAGAGGACTTCCTGCTTAACAGCAACAATAACAACATGTATTCAAACATATTTCATTATAAAAAATTTTAATTTTTCTTTTTAGTATTTTTAATTTGGAGGTTTAGTGTCTTTTGGATGAAATATGTCTGAATAACGATATTCTGCCTAAATATACTAAACTTAACCCTCATATATATAAATCCAACATAAAATCATAAATATACACACGCATATATATACCCATGCCAAACTCCAACTTATCTTTCAAACTTTCCCCACTACAATTCCAATACTGAACTTTATTTAAAATATATATATATAATTATTATTATTTATTTGTTTATTCATCTGCCTGTTTTAGCCCCTAGACTTAAAGACACTTTGCTTTTATCCTTAATCTTATGAATTACACTTAAGTATAATCATAATTGTTATTTTTATCACTTATAATTTATTTCTATTATTGTTTTTGTCATTCAAATTCTGCATATCTGCTCAACAAAAAAACAACAACAGCAACAACAACAACAGTCCTGACAAATTTAGCAATACAGACACAGTAGTCAACAACAACCAAACTCCTGAATTTAATCAAAAGGAAGTCACGGTGACAACAGAGAACATTGACTCATCTACCCTTTTATCTGGGTTGGGGTATGAATGATTCAGCTGCAACAAATCCATCTCTTAACAGCTTCAATTTTTATAAAAATCAATTTGAAATCAGCCTTGATTTTCTTTTAAAGCTTGTGCAGCAATTCAAGCAATAAATAGGGAATTTATGAGAATATCATTATAATACAATTGAATCAATCATAATTCTACATAGAATATTCATATTCTTATCTAATTTACTACTAAAACTCTAATCATCTCGTTGGAACGGGTTCTACATCAGGTTTTTAATTTATGGGTATGCACGTGGCTGGATCAAGTAGGCCCTACATTTCCAGAAGAAAATATAAAATTGAACTGTGAACACTGGTAGTCATAAATGGTCACCCATCTTACTACTGGCTATGCTCGACGTTGCTTAACTTGGTGATCTGATGAAAACCGGTGTCTACCTCTTTAGATTGAAAAATAAGAGTTTTATTTGAAGTTATGTGAAAACTCTTCATTATGGCATCAGCATTCTCAAGTTTGTTTACAATCACCTGAAAAAGACTAGTGGGTGAATTGGCTGAAACACTGGGGACATAACTATGAAGATGAAGACCCAAAACATAAATTTTCAATTTTAATCTCAAGGATTATAAAAAAAAAAAATTATATATTATTATATATTATATATATTATATATTATATATATTATATATTATATATTATATATATTATTATATATTAATCATTATATATTATAAACACTGAAAAGATATGACTTCTGGATTTCAATATGTTGTGTCAGGATGTTGATGGAAAGATAACATGACCCGGAACTGGTTCAATAAAAATAGAAATAAAAAGGATACAAAATGTGGAATATCTGAGTGAGTTTTAGATGTAGGTGAGTGGAACCTAGAGAATGCTTTTTAATTTGCTTTAAGCGCAAAAAAATAACTTGTTGGGGTCAAAATTATGGTCATGGTTCAAAAGATTTGATCTTTGTTGGCAAACTACCTTGCTAATTTTCAGTCTATGAAAAAGAGCTGCAAAAGGGTCAAAATTTAGAATTAAAAATATCACTAATCAAAATGAGCATAATAGTGAGCATAAAAGCATTCAAACCACCAAAATTTGCATATCACAATGATTTAGACCATCGAAATGTCCATATGTACAGAACTGGTTTCCTTTATAATAGTCTCCCTTAACTACCTTAATAGTAAGTCTTTGGTGCCCAGGCAAAGCCAGATAATACTTCTAGTTTTCTTAAAATAATATTTGCCATCTTAACCTATTTGGTTTTGTTTGTTTGTTTGTTTGTTTTTTTTGTTTAATAGCATATCAACCTTTAAAGGTCATTTTAATGCCCAAAACAATTACTTTATGATAAACATTTTTTTTTTTTATACACACATAGTTTTTTTTTTTAATAAGTTGCACTATTTAATTAATAGCTGGAGGGAAAATAAGGTTTCATACCTTTCCCAAGGGTATTAGTCAACATGTCAATGTAGACGGAACAATTTGGATTTGAACCTGCATACTACGGTTGCAAAATCCGATTGTCTAAGCACTGGGCCATGTCGACCACCCAATCTATTTGGCCAGTAGATTTAATCTCATGCTAATCAATGACTTCGTTTTTAAACTTTTTGCTTTGACCTCAGAAAAAAAAAAACCTTCTTAAAAAAACAGTTTGAAATCTTTAGTGTCTTAATATTAATTATATTGATTTAACATTGGATTCGATTGGATAAGTGCCAGACATTTGTAATACAAAAGAAAGAAAAGCAACTTATTAAAAATAACGGCCATATTTAAGTACAGGGTGGGGTTTACAGTTTAAAATTTCTTTTTTTTTTCTTTCATTTTATTTCTTTATTTCAAATTTATTTTTTTCTTCCTTTCGCTTTCAATCTTTTTCCTTTCGTTCTTTTTTTTTAAATTTTTTCTTTTTTCTTTCATCTATTTTTTTATTATTATTTTCCATCAATTCAATTTATTTCATTTTCTTTCCTTTCTTTATTTCTTCTTCTTTCATTTTTTTCTTCATTCTTTTCCCTTTTTCTTTTTTCCTTCATTTTCCTTCATTTCTTTTTTTAATTCCTACATGTTTCTTTTTTATTTTTTAGTTTAATTTTCCTTCTTTTTTGTCTTTTTCCTTTTTTTCCCCTGTAATTCTTTCTTTCTTTGTTTTTTTTATAATGTTTTTTTTTAAAGACTTTTTCATTTCTTTATCTTTATTTCTTTTCAACGCTTTTCTATTTTTAAATAAACAAACTTCAACCAAAGATTACTCAATAACATCTAACCGTCCCTAATTGATGCTTAAACCCTAACCCACAGCTTTATCTGCTGCAACCCAATCTTTTATTCCAATTTCAGTGTGCACCTGTAATTATCGCAGCATTGTGCATTCAAAATGTCTCTCCTCTTTGCATAGTGCCTGCTGCCACTCCATTTCTTTGTCCTTTTGTCTGGTAGAAGCATTGAAATAAAAAACAAGAAAAGTGCTTACTAAAATGAAAAAAAAAAACTATTGCAAGCAAAACATTATTTTTTTTGTTAAATAAATTTATTTAGGCTGTCTTGTGACCAGACAAAAAATTACTTTTATTTACCTGTAAAATAGGTTGGAGATATTTATTAAAAACATTATGTATAAAATCATAAGAAAGTTTTGCGTAACTTTTCCTAAAAAAAAGGGAAAAAAGTTAAAAATGAATGAATTGTAGGAAGGAAAAATTAGCATATAACATTGGTCTGATAACCTCACAGGCAGAAAAGTGAGAGTCACTAAGAGCCACTGACACTGTCATTTTGTCACATCTCTGATTATTAAGACTAACAAGTATATCTTTAATAACAGTATGTTGTCATGGCCTTACTTATAAGTAAAGAATGAAAACAAGGTAAAATCGTAAAATAGTCAAGTCTGACAAAAATCTTGAATAAAAGCATCTTATTGCAACCCTAGTGATAATTTATAAATTGGATTACTTAATACACGTCATAATTTTATTTCCATTAGGTGGAAGAAAATTAAGGACAGTAGAGTAAAAAAAAAATTGGAAGGAAAACTTTAAGAAATAAAAGAGATTAAGACGATGATTGGTTTCACCCAGTAGGTTTTCAAACCAATTCTCTGGTGCATGTAAAATATTAGTGAATGTGATTTAAAAGAGAATGAAACAGAGAAAAGATAAAGAAACTAGAATCCTATGACAGAAAGTTTCAACAAACACTTTTTCTGTTTACAGAGAGAGGGCTCATGGGTCCTGATGTAAAGGCACTCTAGTAACTTAACCCTTTTGACCTTAGTAACTTGAGGCAAAAAATGACACACTGACATTTCAACCCTTTAATAGAACGGCTCTGAGTGACTATTTGGTAATATTGCTAAGTCAGGGTCCAAAGGTGGAGGTTGAAATACCATAGTCTTTTGCCTTAAGTTGCAAATGTATCGGTTCTTTAGAGTTTAAAGGTTTAAGATGAAAAATCAAGTGTGATTGTGCTAAAATAGCAAACCAGTGAACACTGAAATGTGTAACACATTAGCACAGTCACATCAAATGAGTTTTGATTATTATCTTTATCAAGATTTTCATTTTCATCTTATTTTCATTAGAAACATTTTAAAAAAATGCTTCAATAAGAAATAACCAGCAGAGGATGATATAATATGCCATTAAACAAAGAAATGTTGATTGAATTTTTGTTCAAGTCTTAAACCAGCTTTTCTACCCAGACTGATTGAATATCTATAATTGCCAGGTGCCGAATGCAAGGAATAGAGTGAATCAGGGATGAGAAGAGGGTGGCAAGTTTCCGATACAGATCTATCAATAATGGGACCCCGTACGGTTGATGCTATCAAAATGTATAGATTTCTAATAATGAAAAGAGAAAAGGTAATTGTTTGGCAAGTTTTATTTAATAGAACTGTAAATATCAGGAACCACCAACCAACATCCAATCAATTGAAGGCATTGTTGAGCAATAATTCAATACAGTAATAATTCTATGGCTTAAATAATGTCAAATATTTCTCTTTTGTAATTTTAACACTATTTACAGCTTTTACTACTCATTTTGCTTGTCTTACAAAATTCAGGTATCCATGAATATTTTAGATGGCAAAATTTTCGTCTTAATTGGTACTGGGGTTTTATATTTGCTTTTGTCGAGCTCAAAGCCAAGTTAGGCACAAGGCTATTTTTACATGCTCATTTAGATCCCTGGGCTTTGGTAATCAGTGTTGCCCTTCACCTAAGTGAGTTACTCTCCCTGGTTAACAAGCCACATCTGCCCGAGGCAACTTATGGGGAAGGCAATAGTTTTGGCTGGGATTTGAACTCGTCTGAGAATTCCAGAGCCCAAGCTGGTACAATGCTCCACCTTTGCCTCCGAATTGGTCCTGGGGTATGACTGCAAAGGATCGGGCAATCTAATTTATATTGATGGATGAACAAAATCAACCAATCACAGAACAGGAAGGTCGTAAATCATATTTAATAAATCCAAAATCTACAATTTTTTTATTTACCATGTATAGTATTTATGTACAGTATTTTTTTTCAACTTCTGGAACTAGTTTTTTAGTTGATACAGGGGCGTGTATGTGGCCCAGTAGATAGGCAATCGGACTTTGGAACCATAGTATGCGGGTTTGAATCCAAGTTGTTCATCTATATTTATATGTTGACTAATACGCTTAGGAAAGGTATGAATCCCCATTTTCCCTCCAGCTATGGATTGAATAGTGCAACTTGTTTATTGAAAAAAGAAACTGTGTGTATAAAAAAGATTTTTATAAGTAATTGTTCTTGGCATTGAAATGATCTAAAAAGTTTGATATGCTGTGAAATACAAAAACAAACAAAGAAAAATAATTAATATCAATCAATTAGTGTTTTTTTCTTTTTCTTTTTCAAAATGTGTAAAAATTAACGCATTTGTTTTTCTATCAAAATTATCCAATCAGTTGCTGAAAACTAAATTGGAGTGACTCATTAATGGCTCCCATTTCTTTAAAGATGACTGATGGTATTTTTAAAATAACTCCATTTCATCAATTGCATCATTTTCATGGCATTCATATTTGCCCGATTTGTTTCATTTGCAAAAAAAAAAAGAGCATAAAAATGGAACATTTCCTTTCCTCTTAATTATTTTGCTTGCTTAAAAAAAATGAACTGAAGAAACTACTATTACTCCATCCCTGCTGCTGCCTTGCCTGCACACCTTCAATTGGTTTGGTTAAATGCTGGGGTGGGAACTATTAACAGGTGTTACTAGTCATTTGATGTGTTTATTTCAATTTGTGCTTTTAGGGGTTTTTGTTTGTGTTGTTGTTATTGAGCATTTTATCGTTTATAGGCTTTTTTGTTGAATATTATTGCATTTCTTTATTCTTTAATATTTTCTAAAAATTTTAACTGATAATTTTTTTCTGTGTGTTGATTAACACTACGATTATTTTTTCTTATGAATTTAGATCTTTGAATTTTAAAAAAGTACACAACAATTTTTTTTTTTCTTAGATGATGCAGATTTTGTAAATGTACTTCCCAATACCAACAGGTCCAACTTTACACTTCTCGCTTTTCAAATATTTGTTTTTAGGGCTATTTTGGTCTTTATTGGAAAATTATCACATTTAAAATTGTTGCTGACAAATAGTTTTTATTTTGGTATTAAGTCTTTTAGTATCCACTTTTACAAAAAAATTGGCATAAAAACAAAATCTGTTAAATATCTTCCAAGTCTTTTATAATAGCTGTTAAATGTATAAAAAAACTGTTAAGATAAAATAGATCTAAAGTGTGTAGGAAAACATGGATGTCCAGCCGGATTCATTAATATGCTTAGGCAACTGCATGATAACATGAAAATATGTTTCCAACTAAATAGTACAATAGTGTATTGCCATCAACAACAGGGTTAATGTTGTGGGACCTGATCTCACCTTGCAGTAGACCAGTACATTGTGTATATAAACAGCACGGTACATTGATACAGTGGTTCATCAATCGGTCTATATTAGATTAACTGCTTACGGGGAGTGAGCTCAACTGCAACTATCCTTACCCTACCCTACTATCAGTGAAACCCCTGACTACGGGATTACCCCGTGTCAGTGTGTGTGAGTTCTAAATCTAGCCTCACAACAGTTAAACAGGGTGATATTCTAGTTCCAACCCTGTTTTTGATTTATTTTGCAACAACGCTTGCATACATATTCCAGAACTGTAAAACTGGAGTCTTACTTCAATTTAAGACAACTGGTAAAGTCTTCAACCTGCCTCGTTTTTAGCCAAGTCAAAGATTATATATATATA
>JAUZSX010336250.1:0-10773 GCA_034780655.1 Idiosepius hallami
AATAAAACAACAATTTTTATTAAAAAAAAAAACTCTTAAATAAAAAAAAAAAAAAAAAAAAAAATATTAAAACACTAAAATTTGTATGTGTACATTACTGCCTTCCTATATAATAGGCTTCTTTAACTACATTGGAAAAAAGCTTTAGAAATAAATTTAGTAAAAAAAAGCATTAGAAATAAGTATAAAAATGCATTAACTTCTTTCCTGTAAATTAGGCTTCTTTAGTTACCAAAGTGGCTGGTGCCCTTGTAAAACCGGGCAGTACCTCTTTTATATATATATATATATAAGATCATACTTAGGATTAAATGACTACCAGGGTTGGTAGATGTTAAACAAAAAAACAAACAAATTGAAAGAATGTTCCCAATTTTAAGTTAAAAGAAATTATGAATTGAAATTTGCTGAGAAGAAAAGCAAGGTAACAGATGTTTATGAGTTATGGGCTTAGACACAATCTAGGGAAAGACTGCTTTTATATTATTAAATGCTAGAAAGTTTCTCATGAACAGAAAAAAATATAAATTATTCCAAATCACATAGAAGTAGTTTTAGCGAACTATTAATGAATTTTTCATTGATAAAAAATGTAGAAATTATTGATCTTATTCAATGCAAAAACATATTAATATGCTTGTACCCTATGTAACATATGTTTATCAACAAATTTTCAAAGTAGGCTAGAAAAACAAATACAAAAGAAAAAAAATACAAAACAAATGATCCATGTTTAAAATAGAAATTGACGAAATATCAACAATCAAAAAGGATTCATATTTTTTGTATTTGAGAGAACGAAAAAAAATTCAAATGAAGGGTTTATTTAGAAAAATCAATTTTACTGACAGTTCACATCAAAATTCAGTGAAGAGAATTAAGAAAAAAAAAATTTAAAGTCATTTTTCAAAAGTTAAAGAGCTACAGGTCCTCCAACTTGGGGGTTGAGCATAGGGCTAGTAACTATTTATTGTAAAACAAATGTGTTACGGAAACAGCAAAAAAAACAAATTTGCTGACCAACACACCACTCAGTGTAATGGTTAATGGAAAGAGCTACGAAGACGAGTAGAACTATTCAAACTATGTAAACCAAAATTTATTTTTGTACAGTCACCACCATACTCAATGCACTTTTGCCAGCAATAAATGAGGTGGTTCATTTTGGTGACCAGTAAATTCTTGTCACTCATATCTCTGTTGCTACTACGAAATTAATGAATTCATCTCCTGAGCTGACATTGAACTGCATTTGCTTTATTCCCCAGTTAACAGTGAATGTTGATTGGTTCAATTTTTCCTGCATAGAGGAATCAGGTCATCTGCTTTGGTGTTTTAAACATGTTTCTTGGTATATCTGAAACATTCACAGCGAATCGTAATACACAAGTTCAAATTCCAGTCAAAACCATTGCATTCACCTTAAAATGGCTTTGTACCAAAGTTGGTTGGTGTTGCTCACCAAGTAAATATAATATCTGAAACAGTCACAACCCAAGAGGAAGTTTTGGGCTGTAAAGTATACTCTGCTCATTAAACATTCTAGAAGTGTCTTGCTTTTTTAGTAGGTATGAAATGGTGTTTGCTCAATTGGAAGAGAATATCTTATGTTTCTGGTAGGTTTGGTTTGGTTTGCTTGGGTTTTAATGACCTTTCAACCTTTTCTGGTTATTTAAGGTCACATAGGTTTTTGGGAGAATTTTGTTTCTTTATTGGTTTAATATTTTCTTGTTTTGGCTTATTTGGTTTGTTAAGTCGATTGTTGGAGTTTAGTTTTTTTGTAAAGGAGGATTTCTGTAGTAGCAAGTTCTGTTATATGGTATTTAGGATGTTTCTGATTTTGGTACTTTTTAAACTAATATTAAAGTCTTAGTTTGGTGTTTTTTTTTTTGGAAGGCACATGGTTGGGTTTGTTAGTTTATATTTTTGTGAGTAGATTTATTTTTTTTTAGGTAGGATACTATTGTATGGTTTGTTTTGTTGAATAGGTCCCTTAGGTTAGATGCATGGTAGTATTTATCTTGATGTTGTGCAGAATCAATGCAGTTTAATTGTTTATGTTTGATGGTAAGTGGTTCCAGGCATGCTAAGCATATTGGGGGTTCTGTACATTCTAGGAAATATGAATGGGTGGCTCTTGTGGGTCCAATGCGTAGACGATTCAAGATGACCTCCGTTTTTATGTGAGTATTTGATAATATGAATTCTGAGACATGGATAAATATGTAAAAAAAAATAATTTTAAAAATGGTTATAAGTTGGTGTATGTAATTCTTAGATTGGATATAAAGGTACTCCCTCATTATAACATGTCTCTTCAAATAATTTTGGTGAGGTATGGACTCCCACAAAAAATAAAGAAGTGACTCATTTGGGTGTAAATATAACTGCAGTTTACTAAATAAATCTTCAACTTTCAAAAAAAAAAAAAAATAAAAAAAAATAATTTATGGCTGTTTTCTTGAGAAAAAAAAAATATCATGGGGGTTACAAAAATTAAAGATCCACATAAGCACAAAAGGAGCATTAAAGCAACTCTCGGGCAAGGCCAGAATAGTATAGAATTATCGATACGTTTCCCAAATGGATGATATATCTATTGTAAAGAATTTAATATCTAATTAGGATACAAAATGAAATACAAATTAGGTAGATCATGTTATATTACTGAACATTCAAAATGGCTACAACTGAGGTAGGATAATTCATCAATTTCTGAATCTTAAAACTTTTCTGATCCCCACTTTTACTTTACATAAAAATAGGTAAAAAACAGAATTTGAGTATATTTAAAGAGATGAGTAGATGAACTAAGACTTGAGCTCACAAACTGCTTTCTAGAAAATAAATAATAACATTAGTAATAATCTGGACTCATGTACATTACATGATACATTAAAAATTATAATTTTTTTATTATTATATAAAAATTTTTAATGTTTTTTATTATAATATTTAGACTTATTTTTTCTGAAATCCGTTGACATGAAATGAGTTTGTTTTAAGATTTTAAAGACATGAAAATTATTAGCAATCTAAAAAGAACAAAACAAAAATATCTTTAAAAAATACATAAGTTGGTAGGTAGCTGCTGTGGTTAAAAAGAAAATTGAATAAATAAAAAGGTCTAATTATGCAAATTCAAGTGTTGTTGAATTATGAATAACATGAAGAAAAAGAACATTGTGTCCAGAATAAAAACAAATTTTCTTATAACAAAATCAATAAAAATGTCTGGTTATTGGTAATTATAAACACAGCATTACATTTTAGGGTTGGTTGTTGTTGCTTATTATCTTCAATTTATGAAAATGAAAAGATAGAGAAAAAAAATTATTCATCCCAGAAAGAATGGGTTTAAGATCTTTACATTAAGGGATAAAACAAGTCAATATAGTGTTGGGAAAGAGAAAATATATTTTTAGTGTCAAACAATTGATTGATTTTCCTCCAAATATTAAAAACAATATTTCAAATCCAATGTTTTACAATTTTTTTTTTTAAATAATTAGAAAAAAAAAAAAAAAAAAAAAAAGATATATGTTTGACCAGTTTTGTCATAATTTTTCGTTTGTTTTCTCATAATTGATAAGTGAAAAGTCAGCTTTTTTTCATGTGGTATAAAATATTGACAGACAACTTTCTGAAAAAAATAGTAACAGGTCAACAGTTCAACTCATCAATTCACACCTCATATATCACCAAAAATGTGCTCCTGTAGCTATTTTCGGTTTCATTTTTAAAAATTAGTTAAAATTAACAAAATCTAAATGGCGGCCAAAAATACCCTAGCTTAAAAAATATATATATATATATATATATTTGGACAAATTTTAAAAAAGGTAGAATAGAAGTACCCATATATTTTTTATAGTTATATTTTAAATTTTACATATATATATTTTTAATATCAGATTAAGATAAAATTCGTTAAATTTCTTGAAACAAAATTGATTAAAAAAAAAAAAAATTATTGCATATTTTTCTATCATAACTTTTATTATTGTAAAATTTAGTCATTGTTCAATAAGTTGAAAAAAAATAATGCTTTAAATTACGTTTTTCAAATAGTTATTAGCTTCTAAAGGTTGGGTGTCTCATTATTTAAATTTTCATCACTAATTTGAATCACAACTAGATGACATTACTGGGCCATAATTTTCTTCAGTTAGGAAGAAATATGTCAGGTATTCCTTAAATTGTATTATGAATTTCAAGACATATTCATTTTTAGCACTCACAGATACAAAGAAGTTAAAAAAGATTGGTATTTCATCAATTTTTTTGTTGAATATTTATACATTTTTTCTGAAAATTATCAAATTAAAAAAAAAAAAAATTCAACAAAACACCAGACCACTCCCACTACCAGTGAGACCACTGACTGAATACAATATTAAAACAACCAATAATCACTATTTAATTTATAATAATAATTATTATTATTATAATTAATCTAGCATCAGAAAGATAAAAGAAAAAAAAATTTAAAAACTTTTTGAAGAATTTTAAGGAGTTATTATTTGAGAAATAATTAATTGTGCCCCTTTTCTTAACTCTTTAGAATTAATTTTTTTTCTAAATATTTTTTTGTTGTGTAGGAAATTACCGGAGAACATTTTTTGTGTGTGTGTGTGTGTGGGGGGTGAACTAAAACGTCACAATTACGTCATTACGATTTACATGAATTGTTGACATAAGGAATGATCCATGATTGTAGTGCAGTGCAATATTGCACACCTTTCCTTAAGACGAGGGGGAGGAGGAGGAGAGAGAGCACATCACATCACAGTAGCAAGCACCAGAGCCACATGACATGGAAAAGACGACCAAGAAGCGATAAAAAAAATTAATTAAAAATTAAAACAATTCTTTAACTGAATAATTTTTTTTTTTTAAACAATTATTTTTCTTTAAGAATTTATTTATAGACTATATTTTGGACCAGACTATATGAATGCTTCTCGTTGGTTTCTAATTTGAATAATAAACACAAGTCGAGATTTTAAAGATAAATAAATAGGAAATTTATATTAACGTTTACAGAAGGAACTAACAGTAGTTAATAGAAAACACAAACACCATATAAAAGAATCTTGTGGGTGTACTAAAAAATACTCTATTAAATAAAAAAACAAACATAACATTATGAGTTTAAAACGAAACTGTAAATTTAGTTTTATTGTAACTTGCGATTCATAATCTCAAAATTTGAAGAATATTAAAAAAAAACTTGCAAAAATGTTTAACCTTTTTTCCATCCTATGGAGCCGATATATCGGCCCTAGTGACCTAAGGCACAAAAAGACAGTTATTTCCGGTTAAATATAGTTGTCTAATAGAACGCATCTGAGTGACAAGTTGGACATTTTGCTAATTAATGCCTAAATGCAAGTGATAAGATAGATTTTAAAAATTCCCTTTTTAAGTATTATTTAAACCTTTAGATACTGACATAGCCAACTTACCAACTAGTCAACCAGCATGGCTGTTCTGTTCTATTAGAAGACCTTATTAAGGTCGAAATATTGATGCGTCTTCAGTTGTCTTAGGTTGCCAGGGCCGATATATCAGCCAACAGCCCATTTGGGTTCAAAAGACTAAATACTTCCCTTTTATTCAACTTTTAAATGCAAAGGGCTTTTTGTTTTTCTGTAATAAATGATTAATTCTTTTAAAAATAAAGATTTTATAGTAAAACAATTGAACAACAATTTATTAAAAAAAAACACAATAGCATAAAATGAAACTACCCTTTTCGGCATTCCAAAAAATTAAAAATATATATTTAAATCATAAAAGGAATACTTATATAAGGACAGTAAACACAAAACTAAAAGTTAGAATCGAATAATGATGTTAAATAATTAATTAATAAACATTGGTTCATTAATTAATTAGACAAATTATAAAACTGGAAAGTGAAAAAGAAAATCGAAGTGATTTTGGAAGCCGGCAGCCATGTGTATAGTTTATTTTTGCGGGGGAGATTTTTCCAATATTAAAAGGTTTTTATGGTAATAAATGCATGTTAAAAACAATTAAATGCGTTTACATTAAGTAATAAAGCTCTGAGGTCATAAAGGCAGTGTAGAGGGCCGTAAATAAACACAATATCTGGTCGAAAATCATGAAAACGTGAAGAAAGAACTAAAGTATTTTTTTCTATTTCTTCTGTCACCATCTTTTAGAATTCTTTTTTCCTTTCTATTAAAACCAAAAAAATATCAACGATATCGAATCAACTTTAAAAAGAATCCAGTAATATTTTCACCTAAGAAACATTCGAAGAACAAAATAACAACCTGTGCCGACATAAAGAGATCGGTTTTTAAAAAAAAATGAGTGGGTGAGAAGAAGGTGACTTTTGGGGGCGAAAATTGAAAAGCAAGATTTTGCAGTCTCTCACCTTTCGAGCTCGTCTCGTTTTCAGCCATTTCTAAATGAAGCAGTGGTTGTGTACACACAAACCAATGACGTCACTGTTTCTTGGGTAAATGTACACGTGGCCCTAACAGTCAAATTCCCGTACTTTTTATTTATCTTTTATTTTTATTTTTTTTAACCCCCCTGAAATATCTATGGATTGATTTTGGATTGCCCTTCTCCAAAAACACCATTACTTAGAAATCAAAAAATATGTATGAATATTTATATTATAGAAAACAATATGTCTAAGTAAAACAAAATGATTCTGCTTTTTCTTTACAAATGGTTAAATCAACAAATTTCGAGGTAAAGTAAAAAAAAAGTTTCACAATTTTATTTGTTTAAAATTCAATTTTAAATTTAAAAGTAATTGAATTTAATTTTTTTTAAGCGAAAAAAAAACCCTACTTAAATAAGTTTGTTTGCTTCTGTTTTATCAATTATTCATTTTAATAGAAAGTATTATTATCACAATTCATAACACTCACTCGACACAACAGATTAGAACTTACACACAAAAACACAGCTGTTCTGTTCTATAGTTTTGTAAAACAAACAAGGTAAGATTCCAAGTAATTTGAAGCTTTAGAGTTTCTCGATTAATCTAAGGTTAGCTCACCTTATTTTTAAATTCACTTCTTTATGACATTTTTTTATTGAAAACATGAAATAAACTACTTTTTGAGTAAAATTTAATTTTTCGATTTTTAACTATTATCGTTAAAAGGCAAATTTGTATCAAAATGATTTCTTTAGTTTAAAAAAGACGAAATTTAATCTTGGTATTAATTTAGCCTAAAAGTTGTTTTATTTTTAATTAAACTATTTCAAAAACATCTAATTGGTTATTTTTTTTTGTTTACTATAAAAGTTGAGTTTATAAAAAATTGAAACTTTAAGTAAAAATTATGTTAAGTTCAAAGTTTTTAATTTTATATAGGAAAAAAAAGAATTAAAAAAATCTAAAACTTGAAATTAAACGTGTTATCGCGACCTCCAAATAACATGTGCTTTTTGTTTCTTTGATTTTCTCTAAACTTTTTTTTCGAAAAAAAGAACTTTATTTGTTTCACCAGGCAGTTTTTCTACAATTAAAAATAAAACCCATAAATAAATCGGTTTGTGTGTGTGACGTGACGACCGTGTTTGAGTGTGTATTTCGTGTCTGTGTGACTAGTGACTAAAACGTCTGAATGATCACTTGTAATAATACTTGCTAGTTTTTGGTTTAGCGACTGGAAATTTGATAACGCAGATTTCTTTTTATGTTTTTGAATGAAATTTATTTTTTTATGAACAAAAAAAAAGGGAGGGGAAAAATGAATTTATTAAAACAGAACCATTAAAAAGTTTGTGGTTGCGTGTGTGAGGGTGTCTACTTGTTGGTG
The DNA here is from genome assembly GCA_034780655.1 of Idiosepius hallami. Classification (NCBI taxonomy): domain Eukaryota; kingdom Metazoa; phylum Mollusca; class Cephalopoda; family Idiosepiidae; genus Idiosepius; species Idiosepius hallami. The sequence continues at coordinate 7,818 of JAUZSX010336250.1, forward strand.
AAAAATATAAAGACAAAGACTCAACAACAGTGACCTGATGACCTGGAATTGTCAATGTGGATGTAAATGGCCCTCGACGCTGTGGTGTGGTGTGTGTGGTGGGTGGTGTGGTTGGTGTGGTGTCTGTGTGTTCTTTAAAAAAAACTTCTACTAGTCATACTTATTAAATAATAGTTGTCAAAAATAAATAAAAGGAAAAAAAAAAAACTATCCGGAAGGCTTTTTTAACCAGCAGATTTATAGTTTCTGATTGATTTATTGCTACGAAAGTAACCAGAGACAAAAAACAATCTAAATTCACAGTAAAAAAAGTAAAATAATTTTTAACTAAGACCTTAGAAAATTTTGAATTTAAGGGATAACGACGACGCACGCACACGCACACGCACTTCCGCAACAACGTACTAGAGAGTGTAAGCTAAAAAGGCCTAGATTTGGTTTTATTCTAGGATGGAAGAAGAAAAAACAAAAAAGTCAAATGAATGCCAATTTACTCCACCGAACATCATACTATTTCCTTGACTACATGTTGATTGTTGTTGTTGCAGTTGCACATTTGTGAGAATTTAATAACATAAGATTTAAAACTGTTTTTTGGGGCAATGAATTAACATTTTCGCAGCAATAAAATAAGTGGCGGATAATAATTTCAGCATCCAATTAGTTGAGAAATATTGAGTTAATAAATAAATGTGATCAAATTTCAGTTTGGGTAACAACATTACAAAATATCTCTACGCCCACGCCTTGTACAGGCCATTAAAAGTGATTTTTTTTAAATCTGGTGACAACAGCAAGTTTTATTTTAAAACATTACAAAATTAGGTATTATTATTATTATTATTATTATTATTATTATTCTCTAGGTATTATTATTTCATTTTTGTCATTAGCGCCTACTTCTCCTCCTCTTTCTACTTTGTTTGAAAAAAAGGACCCGAAATTTTAAAAGTTGTGTTCAGTTTTCAAATCTTTTTCTCTAATAAATACAATGATGCATGCACACGTGCATTTGCATAAATAAAGAATGAAAGAATTAATCAACTGTTTTGACCCCCCCCAACTAAAGGGCCGATATATCGGCCCTGGTGACCCAAGAAAAAAAGAAGAAGACACACACTGATATTTCAGCCTTGATGGTGGTCTGGTTCAGTGGTCCTGGTCCTCTAATTTAAAAATAAACCATCATAAATTTTCGTTCTTTTTATCTTTTTTTTTTATAGGTTTCAGATTGGTCATAAGGTCTTTTTTTTCTCTCTCGATTTAATGACAAAAATTACCTAACATTGATTTTAATACTTGCTATTCATTTTATTTATACATTGTAAAAACTTTCATATTTACCTTTTAATAAATATTTACAGATTATATATAAAAATAGATTTAGAGGCTTTATACAATATACCACATATTGTTTCATGTTTATAGTAATCGCTTTTGGACATACACATTTAAAATTGATTAGCATTAATCAACTCCAATGTAGTTGAATTACAAGAGAGTATAGGGAGTAATGAATAAGAAACATACTCAATACACACATTATTACAATTCAATAGTTTAATAATTAGAACTATTTTCTCTTTCTCTCTACAATATAACAGATGTTTTAAAACTGTACATAAAAGAAATGTATTTCTCTAGTTTTATTTTAGTAATTATTAGCAGAATAGTTTGGTGTTGTCTGCGCACCCACCACAACTCAACTCAGAAAATTTATGGTATGGCCGAAAATATGATTTAAATCAAATCAATACAATGCAAACCCTTGTTTAACTTTCAACAGAATGCTGCCACAGTGTTTATTGATTCTCATCAGTGACACAGTTGACATTCCAAACCCCAAGTGGAATTTGAACCTGCAGACCATGTGGTGTAATGTAAAACAAACACTCTAATGACTGGCCCACAACACAGTTATGCATTCTTTGTTAATGGCAATTTTTACTGTTTTACTCTTAATTGTAGCTACGGTTTTCTTTCTAGGAGCTGATTTTTTAGATTATCAATTTTCGAGAATTATCTGGAATATTCCGAGATAAAACTAGCTAACAACAGTCTCAGACACATGAACTACATCTGTGTAATCAGTCCATAGGAAACAAACATACAGAGAAACACACAGTTTCATTTATATATCAGGCTAGATTATATTAATATGTATATATATATATATATATATATATATAATAAAAGAAATAGAAAATAAATTCTGACAATGCATGATAGAAAAATTATTTAAAAAACAAAACAAGAATATAGTTAATTCTGACGTGTTTTGGAATGTTCCTTCACCAGGAACATAATGATAATAATAATAATAATAAATCTGCTGCCATGACAAAGGAACATTCTGATATGCATCAACATAAACTATTTGTTTTTTTTGTTTTTTCAATAATTATTCTATTGTGTGTGTTTATATATATATACACACATGTATAATCACATTACAGTTCAATGTTTTGAGGGTTTATTAATTAGTACTATTTTCTACAATACTACTGCAGCAGCAGAACAGATGTTTTGACTGTTGATAAGGGATGTACTTACCTAGTTTTAATTTAGTTATATATTTATTATAATTTGAAATGCGCACACACATTATACTTAGGGAAAACTAAATGAAATAGATCAAACTTTTGTTTGGAGATTTTGGAAGCATACACATGTCTAATATTTATTTCTGATACCTTAGACACATCTCTTTTTTTTTCTGACAACTTTTAAAAAAATTCTCTCTTTCTATTTTTAAAGTATTATTTATTGAATTTTTTAAAAAGTATTATATTTACTTGGTGAGCAGCAGCAATCAACTTTGGCACAAGGCCATTTCTTAAGGTGAATGCGATGGTTTTTTACTGGGATTTGAACTTGCCTATTATGATATTTACTTGGTGAGCACCCCCAAGTTTTGGCACAAGGCCATTTTTACGTGCTCTTACCCGGGCTTTAT
>JAUZSX010336261.1:0-10772 GCA_034780655.1 Idiosepius hallami
ACACTGTTTAGTTAGCTAATTTATATTTGTATATGTTGATGGTTTATTCTCATTGTGTGTTTGATCGAAAGAGCAAGCGATGATGGCGCTAGGTCCAAGCATCCTGTTCTTTTTGCGATCGTTGCCTACAAGACTTAATCTTCCTATCAGCGAATCTGCCCGTTTAATACAATAAGCCCGACTGGCTCATCTCTGCCCTTTGCAATTAATCCCACCAAGAGTGTGGATATGATTTCCCTTAGGATGGCACTGTCTTTGTAAATTTCGACTCACCTTCTCTCGTCCCCGAACCTTACTTTTTTTATTTGTCTTTATTTTTCTATTTTGATCGCCCTAACCCCCCCTCCCCGTTCGCCGTATTTCTCACTTCCGACTCTGAATCGGTTATCGTAGGCGCCATCTTTTTTTTTGGCACCGTGCGTCAATGGCTCTCATGAACAGTTGGCAATGAAAAGAGAATAGACAAAAGAAAGTAATGAAAATAATAGATTCTAAGAGAGAGAAAGGGAGGGAGAGAGATAGAAGAAATAGAAAAAAAGAGAAAAGAGAGAGAAAGAGAGAATAAAGAGAGAGAGAAGAAAAAGAGAGAGAGAGAGAGAAGAAAGAGAGAGAGAAAGAGAGAGAGAGAGAAGAAAGAGAAAGAAGAAAGAGAGAGGGGGAGGGAGAGAGATAGAAGAAATAGAAAAAAAGAGAAGAGTGAAAGAGAAAAGAGAGAGAAATTGAGAAGAAAGGGAGAGAGAAGAAAGAGAGAGAAGAAAGAGAGAGAGAAAGAGAGAGAGAAGAAAGAGAGAAAGAGAGAGAGAAGAAAGAGAGAGAGAGAAGAAAGAGAGAAAGAGAGAGGGAGAGAGAGAAGAAAGAGAGAAATAGAGAGAGAGGAGGGAGAGAGAGAAAGAGAGAAAGAGGGAGAGAAGAAAGAGAAAAAGAGGGAGAGAAGAAAGAGAGAGAGAAAGAGAAAGAGAGAAAGAAGAAAAAGAGAGGGAGAGAAGAAAGAGAGAGAGAGAAGAAAAAGAGAGATAGAAAAAGAGAAAACAGAGAAGAAAAAAAGAAAGAGAAAGAGAGAAAGAAGAAAAAGAGAGGGACAGAAGAAAAAGCGAGAGAGAGAGAGAGAGAGAGAGAAAGAGAGAAAGAAAGAGACTGGACATTAAAATACGTGATTAAAAACAGAATAAGCAGACCAAAAATGTGTAAAAAAAAAAGAAAGATCTATCCAAAATTATTTAGAGGCGAAAGGATTTTTTTGTTTGTTATACGGCATATCAACCTTTCTATGTCAGTTAACGCCAAGAAAAATCCTTGTGTACACATGTAGGTTTTATATATATATACAACACAATGTTCATTATTTAATCATAGCTGAAAGTAATGTGGCGATTCATACCTTTCCATAGGGTATTACTCCAATTATGAACGCAAAGTGAACGACTGGGATTTGAACGCCTGTGCTACGATTCCGAAGTCCGACTCCCAACCCACTAGGCCAAATAGAATTCCCAGAAGCGAAAGGAAAAACAATATATCACAGAAATTATGGCAGCGACGATGGAGCATTGGTAAAAGCTCGGGCTCTGGAATCGTAGTACGTAAGTTCAAATCCTAGTCAAAACCATTACATCCACCTTTAGCTTCCTCAAGCAGATAGGGCTAGTTATCTCGGGAGAGCAGCTCGTCTAGGTGAAAGGCAGCACTCTATGCAAAAAGCCATGTATACTGATCACATAAAAATGGCCTTGTGCCTAACTTGGGTTCGTGCTCGACCAAGTAAATATCATATGATAGAAATATTTAACGAAGAAAACAAAACACAAAAACGAAAAAAAAAGAAAGCAGAAATATTGGTTTACGAAAAATTTCGAGTAATAAAATCTATAAGGAAATGAAAAGGATAAACCGTTATGTATCAAAATGATGTTTGCTTAGTTTGTTTTACGGCATATCAACCTTTTCAGTCATTTTATGCCAGGATCATTTTTGATAAACACTTTTGTTTTTTGTTTAGTTTTGTCTTTTTGAGCCATATTAATCTTTTTGGTCATTTAATACCGAGAATAATCATTTATTTTTTTCTTTTTTAAGATTAAGGTTTTTGCTTTGGTTTTGTCTTTTGAGCCATATTAATCTTTTTGGTCATTTAATACCGAGAAAACCGTTTATTTATTTATTTTTTTCAAGATTAACATTTTTGCTTTGGTTTTTTCTTTTGTGCCATATTAATCTTTTTGGTCATTTAATACCGAGAAAATCGTTTATTTATTTATTTTTTTAATTAAGATTTTTTCTTTGGTTTTGTCTTTTGTGTCATATTAATCTTTTTGGTCATTTAATACCGAGAACAATCTTTTTGGATATTTTTTTTAAATAATGACAGTTATTTTTTAAATAATACCAGATGTGCCAATTACTCCATAGTTGTAGAGAATAAGGAGATTTATATCAAAATGGAAAATTTTTGAAAAAAAATAAAGGCAGTTGTCAGATAATCAAGCTCTGGATTCGAAATGTGAATGCTTTCCCACGCCCTTACGTTCACACCTTGGGAAAGGTATGATTCATACTTTGTCTCTTGATGGGGACAAAAATCTTATTCAAATATTCATATATATTTAAACAGGCTTAAACCTTAATACAAATGATTTGTGTTAGATTTCATTTTCTCTCTGGAAGTATTGCCCGGAATTTCTCGTTGGTTTGCTTTGATGCTTCTTTTTGGCTCATTTGGATCAGAGTTTTTGTAATTCCAAGATATTTTTCTTTGTTTTCTAAGAAATCTTCTGTGGGTTTTTTCTAAGTCAAAAATTATTTTGCGTTTATTATTAATTCGTAACCTTTACACCTAGTGGTTTGTTGGGTAGCATTTTTTTAGCTGTTTCCGTAGCATGCTTGTTTTTACGAGAAAGAGTCGTTAGCCCTATGCCCAACGCCCATATAATGGTTTCGACTTGGATTTGAACTCGCATAATACGATTCCGCAGTCCAGGCTTTTACCAATGGTTTTACAAAAGCCTCATCTGTCCGAGGCAGCTAAAGGTAGTTAGAATGGTTTTGACTATGATTTGAACTCATGTAATGCGATTCCAGACTCCGGGCTTTTACCCAATGCCCCACTGTCGTTGCCTAAGTAGTAGATATGCTTAAACTGTAATAAAATAAAATGTGTTTGATTTTATTTTTCATTGTTCAAAGTTTTACAGTTGAACGCACTGAGTTTAGATTTCATCCAGATAGCATCTTTGTAAAAGGATCTTTACATAATTTTAGATCAAGCCCAAATTTTAGGTTCTATTTTCTCTTAATCATGACTTGATAAAATTTCCAATGTTAGGATATAGATATCTTCTTTCACATAAATCATCGATGAGATAATCTAAAAGTTGCTAAAACTTTTATTTTTGATATATTGAGTTGGGGTTGTTAAAAAAAATCATGCAGTTTTTCACAAAACTTAGGAATGGAGTTGATAGATATTAAATCTATTTTTTAAACTGTTATCCTCATATTTATCATTGTTACTTTTATAATCCTTGGGGTAAAAGCTTGATAATTTCTTCATCTATTTTTTAAACTGATGTCCTCACAATGTTTTTGAAGTAATATTCGTTTTTATGAATTTGATAATTTGAATATCTGCTTTTCGAACTATTATCGTCATCCTTATCATTGTTACCATCACAATCCTTGGTATAAGGCTTGATAATTTGTACATCATTTTTTCAGACTGTTGTTTCCATCTTTATCATTGTTGGGTCAGTCGACGTGGCCCAGTAAATAGGCAATCGGACTTCGAAACTGTTGTACGCAGGTTCGAATCCAAGTTATTGCCTCTACGTTGTCATGTCGACTAATACCATTGGAAAAGGTGTGAATCCACATCTTCCCTCCAGCTATGTATTAAATAGTGCAACTTGTGTCATTAAAAAAACTATGTGTGGATAAAAAATAATGTTTATTAAAAGAAATTGTTCTCGACATTAAAATGACCTAAAAAAGTTGATATGCCGTTAAATACAAGACAACCAATTTATTGTTGTTCCTTTTAAAATCGTTAAGATAAGGCTTTAAAATTTGTACACGTGTTTTTTGGGTTTTTTTTTGGATGAAGCTTGGTAATTTCTTTTCCTCTTTATTTTAATTTTTTTTACTATTTTCCTTATCTTTTCTATTCTTAACTTCACGGCGTTTCGACCGATGAGCTCTTTGCCTTCTTCAGGTGATTTTATTCCGCCTTGTTTGGTAGTCTTCACAGAATTTCGAACTTGACTCTAGTTTCTTTTATCCACGTCTGGATAGGGCGTGTTAAGTCTGTGAAATGTATTTCTAATTTTTATTAGTTATATGGAAGCCCCTAACCGTCTGAATATATTATTATTGTCGTGATTTACTACTGTATTTTTTATTAAGAGATCAGTCTTCATAATTGAGTTTCAGCCAACTTTACCTCTGTCGCAGTTGGCAAGCAACAAAAATTATTGAGTATGATAGTTCTTCTGTCGGTGGGAATTAGTCTGTTCATCTGTGAATCCTCAGGTGGCTGTGGAGGCCAATCCTTGACCTGCAGATTTTATTACAGTGGGGGAATGTGAGGGTGGCCGAATGGGTTGTGGAATTGACAGAGAGGACTGTGTTACTTGCTCTCTCTTTTCGCAGCTTCCTCTTGCTTTCTACGTCCTCCAGGTGGACGGTTGAGCATAGGGCTAGCGACTCTTTCTCGTAAAACATGTTAGAGTAACAGCAAAAAACAAATTTGCTGCCCTATCCACCACTAGGTTTAATTGTTTGAGGATAATGATCTTGCTTTCTGTGGTTCTTTGGAGGTCTTTTTCGATTTGAGCATGGCCTTTATATACCATCCTGCTCCTTACGCCCCTATTCTCCAAGCTGGTGAGGCTGATGTGACACTTTCTGAATCGGACCCGTATGTTGTCTTTGTATCTTTTTTTATGGAAATTAAAACATAATATTAAACATATTATATGATATTATTTAATATTATATGAGGTTACTTATTATGATATTTACTTGGTAAGCACCCCCAAGTTTGGCACAAGGCTATTTTTACGTGCTCTTATCCAGGCTTTTTATATTCGGTGTTACCCTTCACCTAGATGAGCTGGTCTCCCGAGCTAACGAGCCCCATCTGCCCGGGGCTGCTAAAGTGAATGTAATGGTCTTGACTGGGATTTGAACTCGCGTAATACGATTCCAGATCCCAAGCTATTACCAATGCTCCACCGTCGCTGCCCTTCGACTATATATATATATACATATACAAATATATATATATATTGAGAGATATAGCGGGAAAGAAAGATTGATAGATGTATATTTCAAGTTTGACAGGGCAGCGACGGTTCAGCATTGGTAAAAGCTCGGGCTCTAGAATCGCGTAACGCGAGTTCAAATCCCAGTCAAAACCATTCCATTCACTTTTGATGCTTCGGGCAGATGGGGCTTGTTAACTTGGGAGAGTATCTCATCTAGGTGAAGGTTATCCCGGAATTAAAAAAGCCCAGGTATATAGAGCACGTAAAAATGGCCTTGTGCCTTGCTTAGTTTGATGATGTAACGAGTAAATGTGATATTTCAATTGTGATAATGATTTTCTAATTAACCTGAACAGTGAATTATTTTGGTAATTTTTTCCATTAGAATATGATGCCAAGGAGCCTGGTGCCCCACAAGCTGCAATTGTGGGCTCTGCAGGGGGCCCTAAGCACGGCCCTTATGTTATTGTATATGGACTATAGAACTATGAGAGCCAGAATAATCAAGGATATTCTTAGATTTTACCTTTTGACACTTGGTATATTTTTTTATTACAGGGCAGCGAATTTAAAACAATGGTAAAAGCTCGGTCTCTGGAATCGTAGTACGCGAGTTCAAATTCCAGCCAAAACCATTTGCATTAATCTTTAGCTGCCTCAGCCAGAAGGAGCTCGTTAACTCGAGAAAGCATCTCATCTGGGTAAAGGCCTAGGCCCACTGTCTAAAAAAGTTTTCAGTTTTTCTTTATAATTACCTTTTTTTCGAATCAGGCTCTATTAAAACAATGTGACCAATCCAGAGAATTTTGGTTCATAACTCAGATCTAAATATTAATTTACTTGTTCTATGTCCCGGCCGTTCATCTGGTGTCACAAATAACAATCATCATCACAAACAGTAATTAGAGAGGAACAAAAACACCTTCCTTTATTATAGTTTTCTCTTTTTATGGAAATCATTTTATTTTTATTTTTATTTTTTTTTTGGTGTGTGCAATTGATTTTTTTTTAACTCGTACGTCATCAAACTTGGGACTGGCGAGATAGCAGGTTAGACGAGGTACCAGAGACGAATGAAGAATACCTTTGAAAGTTTAACGCTTACTGGAATAAAATATTCAAAACCCACTTCATTTATGTATTATTTTATCAAGTTCTTGTTAATTTAGAAAAATAATATTTTAAAAACTTAGATGGAAGACAGAACATGCGCACATGACATGATTAAGCAAACTGCAGTGTGTTAATAGCATTGACTTAGATATTAAAAGGGTGAAAATACTTTTTTATTGATATACTAAGGTTGAAACACTTTTCAAAAATTGTTTGATAAAGTAAATAATTGTATTTGACCAGTTGAGTATCTAATTTTAACAAAGCTTTTTCAATAGTGTACAATAGTGTAGGTGAGGTATCTAAATAATGTTGTGAAGCTGAAGGATACCAAGTTAATAGGTAGGCGACCTACAAAGATTTACTCTACGTATTTATGGCTACACTATGGTTAAAACACTTTTCAAGTTGTTTGATAAAGTAAATAGCTATATTTGGCCAGTTGAGTATCTAATTTTAACAAAGCTTTTTTCTATTGTGTACATTGTATGGGTAGGGTATCTAAAAATGTGGTGAGACTGGAGAATTCCAAATTAAAAGTTAGGTGGTCTAGAAAGAGTTTGCTATACGTTTTTTATGGCTACACTATGGTTAAAACACTTCAAAAGTTGTTTGATAAAATAAATCATTATATTAAGCCAGTTATGAGTCACCTTTTAACAAAGCTTTGTTACTAGTGTACATCGTAGCTGGTAGTGAATCTAAATAATGTTGCAAGGCTGGAGAATTCAAAGTTAAAAATACGCGACCTACAAGGGTTTACTGTACCATGGAATTTCCATGTGTTTTGCTTGATTTTAATTAATCTTCCAATCCACGTTTAGTGCATATCTTAAGACTTACTTTCATCGATTCCATTCTTTCTTTATTCCTTTTACAATCTACAGAATAAAGGAAGATTAATTGTCAAGCAGGAACTCGAGGGTAAATTGGCCAGTGTGGGGTCATCGATAGAGTTCAACAGAGAAGAAGAATAATAGATAGTTACTGCAATATCTACAGCTACCATCCAACTATTAACTAGACTTAAGACTTTTCTATAAAGCTATGACTACTGTCACTGCCACTGATTTTTATACAACAGAGTAAAGAAAAGCAAGTTGCGATTTTAAATAAGTTTTATATACTAGTGAATATACTGGGCAGCAACAGTGGAGCTTTGGTAAAAGCTCGAACTCTGGAATCGCATTACCCAAGTTCAAATCCCAGTCAAAAACGATTACAATCACCTTTAGCTGTCTCGGGCAGATGGGGTTCCTTAACTCTGGAGAGCAACTCATCTAGGTGAAGGGTAACACCGAATGTAAAAAGCCTGGATAAGACCACGTAAAAATGGCCTTGTACCAAACTTGGGTTGGTGCTCACCAAGTAAATATTCTAGTGAATAAATTTATGAACATCGATACATGAAGATTATATTTTTGAAAATTGAGCTAAAATGAATCACTGAATTTTGCACAATGGAAAACACATTTTTAAAATATATTATTTTGCTCAGTTTTTAGCATAGAACTATCAAGGTTCATAGACACACACACACACATATATATATGTGATAGAAAAATTGGAAATAGGAAATTCTGACAGTATGTGATAGAAAAATTAATTAGGAAAAACAAAACCAAGAATATATTCAGTGCCGACGCGTTTCGGGTTTTTCCTTCTTCAGGGAATATTTATTATTATCATTATTATATTTTGCCAATTGGGTCATTTTTGGGACACGGTCTTTTTTAATTTCATGATATGAAATGAAATATTTTTGGAACAAGAGAAAATTTTAAAGATAGTGCGTTTTTAAACGAACCGAAGAGCTACAATTTTTATATTATTTAGGGGAAGCAAAGTTGTAGCATTGGTAAAAGCTTGGGCTCTGGAATCGTAGTACACGAGTTCAAAACCCAGTCAAAACCATTGGTGTCACCTTAAAATGGCTTTGTGTTAAACTTGGTTGGTGCTGATCACCAAGTAAATATAAAAGCTATTACGTTATTAAGATTACTGTCAGGTGGGAAAATTCTAATTGAATTTAAATATATATCTGTTGAGTAGCACCAACCAAGTTAGGCGCTAAGCCATTTTTAGGGTGAATGCAATGGTTTTGACAGGGATTTGAACTCGCGTACTACGATTACAGAGCCCAAGCTTTTACCAATGTTTCATCTTCGCTGCCCTCTAATTCTAATTGAAGTTAAAATCTAAATGTTAAAGAAAATAAAAAAAATATTTAAGAAAAGATTTTTAAATAAAGGCATGAAAAGAATTTTTAAAATTATATATACTAAAAGAGAGAGAGAGGGGGAGGAGGAAGAGAGAGAAAGAGAGAGAAAGAGGGAGAGAAAGAGAGAGAGAAAGAGAGAGAAAGAGGGAGAGAGAGAGAGAGAGAGAGAGAGAGAGAGAGAGAGATGAGTTATAATGATAAGTATTTACATCTAAAAATCCTTTTTGTAACATAAATGTGATAAGGAATGATTAGAAATATTTATTTCAGCTAATTTTACTTTCGTTTCTCATCTGAAAAAAAACAAAAAAAAAACAAAAAGAAGTGGATCCAGTTAATATCATAAATATTTGAGGTTTTGTTCTTTTAATGATACGAGATATCTTTGTAAAGAAGAGAAATATGACGCCTTTGAAAGTTCAATTATTCAAGACATTATTTTCTGTTCAAAGCCACACAAAAATAGATACAGGACTTTTTTTTTCTTTAAGAAAAAAAAAAACTCAAAAGAAATTGATTTGTAATGCACTAATTCGTAGTCGAGCTGTAGTTGCGTTCATTTATTCAGGACAAATACAAGCCATTCTTCCAACAGATTAAGTTTTTATCTTTCAAACACATCAAAGGAAAGGCTTAGAAACTAAAAGAATAAAAAAGACAGAATTGGCTAAATATAAATAATTATTCAAACCTAGTGGGACAGTGGCAGGGTCGTACTTTTTAACTTAGAGGCTCCCATAACAAAATACGCCTTGTGACCTCTATGGCCAGAAAATGCTACTTGTATGCACCCAAATACTGAATTCCTCTATCATAGATTATAAATATACAAATAGATACATTTGTCACTACAGGACCGTGCAAGGCTAATGAAGACCCTGACACCTTGCACCAGGCAGAAAATAAGACGAATTAAAGGGATTAACAATAAAATACTCAAGGCCAATATCTCAGTTGAGTTCAACTAATTTCGTTCAAACAACGGTTCGCTGCCCAAATATAGATATTATATATATATAATCTTCATGTATCGATGTTCATGAATTTATTCACTAGAATATTTACTTGGTGAACACCAACCCAAGTTTGACACAAGGCCAGTTTTACGTGCTCTTATCCGGGCTTTTTACATTCAGTGTTACCCTTCACCTAGATGAGTTGCTCTCCAGAGTTAACGAACCCCATCTGCCCGAGACAGCTAAAGGTGATTGTAATGGTTTTTGACTGGGATTTGAACTTGGGTAATATATATATATAGAATATGAGAAATGAATTATGCCTCGTGGCCCTTTCGACCAACATCTCACCAGAAGAAAAATCATTGGTAAAAAAAAACTAACATCAAAAAATAAAAAAGAAAGGCCTGCGGGGGCAAATACACCTTAACACAATAAAGGTGTATAATGTTGCAACACAAGACTGTAAAATTTAATTAATTATATTAATCTATAATATATATATATATATATATTTGCATATTTTTTTATATAGTTTTTTGATCAAACCTCTATTAACTTGAAAGGGTCCAAGTTGTATTTTTGGGGGGTAGAGGGGCCGCAAGGCGTATTCTGAAGCACCCAAACTAATACATGAAAAAGAATAGTATTGAAATGTGTTATTGATCATTTAACTATTATTAATAAAATTAAACACACAGTTCAAATGCATTTCTAATCCAATAAAAAGGAGAAGAGAGAAACAGTGAAGAGATACAAAGGGGAGGTAATTAGGGTCTAATTATTTGATTGTCCATTCAATGTCAAATTCTTTCCTTTTATCTTCTTTAATTACATTTTGCTTTTGCAAAGGAAAATTCCTATTTATCTACAGAAGAAGAAGAAGAAGAAGAAACGTTGCTTCTTTTATTGATGCTAAGATTATTTCGTCCTGGAAATTCACAAATAGAAACAAGCGCTTAAATAATTGAATTAATTGAATTATTAATTCTTCCATCTTAGATTTAATTATATTATATTTACTTAGTCAGCAGCAACAACCAAGTTTGGCACAAGGCTATTTTTAAGGTAAATGCAATATTAATAGTAATATTAGATATAGTATATTTACTTGATGAGCAGCACCAACCAAGTTTGGCACAAGGCCATTTTTAAGGTAAATGCAATATTAATAGTAATATTAGATATATTATATTTACTTGGTGAGCAGCACCAACCAAGTTT
>JAUZSX010336281.1:0-10770 GCA_034780655.1 Idiosepius hallami
ACGTGAAATAACAAATGTTAACTGTTTTTTTTTTATAATTAAAACAAAGAAAAACGAATTGAAAACAATAAAAAATATTTAAAATTTTGAAATGATGGTGGAAATAATATTTAAAAAACTATGAAGGTTGTTGAAATTCACGTAATATTATCTCGGGTAAAAGTTTAAAAATATACCAAAAAATCAAACTATAACTTATCTGATACAAATTGATGACAAATAAAAATGTCTTTCATATCTCAACAAAAATCCTGATTCAATTCATTGTAAATATTTGAGAAAAATAAATTTCAAATCAATTTCAAATTTATCATAAAAAACTGTGACCAGTATTTCACATTAATATCCTTGTTGGTTGCTTCAAATATTTTTCATGTTTGTGACATCAGAAATTTCAAAATAAAATTTGATTTTCCTCCTGTTTTCTTTTTTTTTTAAATGGTATTCAGTTTTAAAGCAAAAACAAAAAAACTGAAAATTTTACCTTTTTTTTAAAAAGTCTTTTTACTCTAAATAATGGAAATGCATTCTCTTTTGAGTAAGAATGCTTGTGAATTTGTTTGTTGACAAATTAAATTAAAATGTTGATAAATTAAATTAAAATGTTGATTGAATTTATAAGATGAGTTATAATCATTATTAAAATTCTTCAACTTTCCCTTATCATCTTTATAATATTTTATCTGATTTGTCCGTCATTACTTTTTTCTTTTAAATAAAGAAACTTTGGGGATTTCTCACAACTGCAAATCAAGTCCTTTATTTAATCCATGGAGATAAACAGCACATTGTGGTAAAGACTGAACATGTAACCTCCAAAAAAATGTCACAAATAACTTGTAACAATCAGTAGGACAACCTCTACATCATGTGTCTTTGTAAAGAACTCTTCATTTAGATTGATTTAATAATTGATAACACAAAATATGGATATACTCAAATTCTAAGGAGTTTGGGTGATAATTGAAAAGTACAAAAGTAAAAATTATCCAAAATATTATGAATAAAACAATTTAGGTGAGAATAGAAATCTGAATAAACTGAAGAATATTGAAATAAAATGTTTTAATTTTCAGAAAATTTGATCTTTTCTCAAACATCATTAATTCATTATTTTACAGATGTTCCAAGCTGAATCTTCCTTTGCTGTTAAAACTGAAAACTAACGAATATGAATTTGAATAAAAGTTTTTGTTAAGAAAACATCAAAAATCATGTCAAAATTCATTCATGAAAAATGCTTTCACTGTAAAATATGTGGACGAACTTTTTCCACAAGTTCAACATTAAACACACACGTGAAAAAACACACTGAAGAAAAAGCATTTCCATGCGATGTGTGCAGATCGGCATTTTCTTGTCAATCCCAATTACAAATCCACAGAAGATCCCACACTGGAGAAAAACCCTTTTCTTGTGATGAATGTGAATCTTCATTTACACAAAGGCAAAATTTGTTATCTCATAAAAGCACGCATTCTGGAGAAAAACCATTTTCATGTGATGTATGTGGATCTTCATTCTCCCAAAAACAACATTTGCTAAGACATAAGCGAACGCATACTGGAGAGAAACCCTATTTTTGTGATAAGTGCGGTTCATCGTTTGCACGGAAAGCTCATTTGTTAAGACATCAACAAACACACACTGGAGAGAAACCTTTTTCCTGTGAAGTTTGTGGATCTTTATTTTCACAAAAAGGAAATTTGTTAAAACATATGCGAACACACTATGAAGAGAAGGAATTTTCATGTGAAGTTTGTGGTTTTGTATGTTCAGATAAATCCAGTTTTACAAGACATGTGCGTACGCATGCTGGAGCGTTAGGGTCTTATCCTTGCGAAGTATGTGGATCGTCATTTAAATGGAAATCTTATTTAGTTGTGCATATGCGCATACACACTGGAGAGAAACCTTTTTCATGTGAAGTTTGTGGATATTCTTGTATAACTCAAACAGGATTAACAAAACATATGCGTACACACACTGGAGAAAAACCGTATTCATGTGATTTATGTGGCTATACATGTTCACAAACAGGAAGTTTATCTAAGCATATGTCTGTACACAAGAAAGACTCAAAATTCCATTGATATGTAAGATTCTTTAAATTTTAATTCAATATGTAACTTAGAACTTTTAAAAATAAAGATTTACATTATACATTATGATGGTTTTTGCACTATATATATGTTCTGGGATAGTTTACATCACTTTACCATTGACGTAATGGACTCAGCTCTATGTAAGCCAGATCTTTTCAGTTATGTAGTTTCATCCCTCGTACATTTTAACTAACTCTCTATATTCATATTGTGACCCCTTAACAGGGGGCTAAAACAATATAATAGCTAGAATACAACAGAACTGTCAGGGGGAACATACTGGAAATATTTTCATTAAAAAAAGGTTTAAAAAATTTTCATTTTAATATTTTATTAGCAACTTTTCTTTCAAAAAATTTCCTTCAATATCTTGTTTTATATTTTGTTGATTTTTATGTTCCAAAAAGTGTGTGAGTCAATGGTAAGTTTTAAAACTCTAGAAAATTTAATACTCCTTCCCGTCATTATGCAACATTTCTCTTTTGAGCTAAAATCCTGACAAAGATATAGATTCCTCCTATTAAATCATGCAATTACGTTTCTTGTAACGTTTTAATGAAAGATGTTTATTTTTTTAACAGCATCAAATAACTTGTAAAGTTAAAATGTCATTATATAAAATTAAGCAATATCTCAAAATCATGAGCACTCTAGATACTTGGGTATTAATACCTAGATACCTGGATGTATTAATCACTCCAGATACCTGGGTACTGATACCTAGATACCTGGGTGTATTAATCAAACACAAAGGTATTCAGCACAAGAAACTTGTACAATCCAACATCTTCCCTTTTTTCTGTAGTTTTGAATTTTAAAAACATTGAATAATTAAAAATATATTTCTTTTCTAGATTAAAATTCATTAAATAAAAATAAAAACAAAACAAAAAGAATTTGAAGTAAAGTCTAAAAAATGTGAATTCTACCGGTAACAACGCAAAACTTGTTCCCATACAAAAACTGTTCTGTTTTGTACCACACTGACTGGATTCCATTTGTAGAAAAACATAACAAAAAGAATCCTAATTAATGCACACATGAAAGGTAGATACAAATCCATTTCTAAGCATTGTGAAGTTCTTATGTCAACAGTGAGAAACATTATCAAGAAGTATGGTGTCTTCAAAAATAAGAATTATTCCAAAGAAATTATTGACAAAACATTTTTGGTTAGAGATTATCATTTTAATAATCAATATAGCACTATGCGCCTTGAGCATATGAATATGTTGTAAAAGGGAACTATTTTTGTAAAAAGGAACTATTTTCACTATTTCCCTTTCCTTTTTGTTTCCTGCTGACTCACGATGTAAGCAACACGCATTTTTCAGTTGCTCCTTGAAGCACTAGTAGTTAGGACCCTAACATAATTTAGTTAAGTTCAATTTCATTTTAATTGTAATGTTTTATATATATATTGTTAATTTTATTTTTTAACCAGTTTGTAAATAAATAGTTAGAATCTTACTCAATGTCTTGTGTTGTCAACTTTGCATGATGCTTGATTGATTCGCCCAAAGCAGGACCAAGACCATCAACACTGTGGACCCCAACCGAGATGGAAGGCAAGTTCATCACCAGCGAAGCTCCAAGACCAGGAACTGAACTGCACACACCCATTCCAGAGAAGTCTCCGGTTCCACAAGGTGGTTTCAAGGTCCTGTCCCCAGATGGAGAATATCAGACCAACAACCAACACAACCACCAAGGGGTCCTACCTCCAGTCGGCCACTTAATTGGCCTGACCACACATGTGACCATAAATGGCACGTGTGTTATTAATGGACTGTGTCATAAATGGCACCGTAACCACCACGTGTCTTATCAGTATAATCTCTAAAACGATGTGTAAATATAATAATATTTAATATAATATAATATAATATAATAATATTTACAAATAATTAAATCAAGTGCTTTTTTAGTTAGTGAATAATTAACTATTTGAAATATTTCATAATATTTTAGAAATATGATTCATAACTCATAGGAATAGCATATCTTTTAAAGTTGAAAATATTTGGAAGGAAAAAAAGGTGTTTTTGAAAAAAAGATTATCAACATGATGGCTATTGATTAATGATTGCAATTAAAAAGGTTAACAACATTAAAAAAACAATTCTAAAGCTTTAAAGAATAATCAAAAATGCCTTTAAAATAATAAAAAAAACATTTTTATGCATTAAAATATTTCAAGCAATTTATTCAATAATTTCTGTCTTAAGCAACAATTTTAAGGAAATATGAAAACTAAAAAATGATAGAAGATCTTCAAAACTAAAAGAAAGTTTATGATGAGATAACATTTACAAAAATAAGCAAAACAAATAGAAAATGACAAATTTTTGGTTAAACTAAATGTGTATATCTTTATAATGATCAGTTAGCATAAATAGCCATAGAATATGTCATATTAAAAAATTCAATTTCAAATATATTTTGTTCAAACAGTTTTCTCGTCAGATCAACATATTTTCACGGAAATGGCAAAAACTGAGATTTGATGGACATTTTCCAAGATGGCAGACGAAACTCAAGGTGGATCGACGGGAACTTTTGTTATGTTATTGCTAAGGGTCTAAAGAAGTCATGTGCCAAATTTTCAGCTTGCTATGATTTTTTTTTCATTTATCCTAAGTGAACTGGATGGACCATATATTCAAAATATTCTAATATTTAATGGTCCACTAAAAGATTACATCCTTGAATTCGAGATCCCCTCATGCGATACAGATGACAGGAACACAGAAAATTTTTATGCATCTGTTAATGATAACCAGCAAATACCGAACCATAAATTGGATGAGCAACTACAAGCAATTAGCTATGGAGATACAAGTGATTTACGTACAGAGGAATTAAGCATTCTACGATCTACTTCTTCCGCAATGGAACGTCCAAGATAATCGTCAAGAAGATCACAGAAATCACACTTTTTCAAGAAATAAAACATATGAAAGTAAAGAAGGATATTTGTGGATTATGTTTTAAGAGAATTCCACGTTAAAAAAAAGTCGCCTTTGTACTCTGGGTTGTGTGGAAAAGAGTTCCAATATTAAAAAGTTCACTCACAAAAACTTGCTATATCTTTTGTCGCCGTTGAACACCCATATTGTGTACGAAATATTGAATTGAAAAAGTATTATTTTTTTAAATTATTTTAAAAAGTTGCTTTTTTTTTCAAGTTTATTTGTTTCGACATAAGATTTTTTATTAAGAGTCAGGATTTTCTTTATATTTTCTTATAAATAATTTATTTAAAAATATAAATTTAAAAATTTTCAAATATAGAAACGGATATTTTCTTTAAATGGATGTTAAAAAAAAACGAAATATTAAAAAAATATTTTAAAAATAATTTAAGTAATTTTAATTTTTAAAAATATCAAATATTTCCTGAATTTTAAGTCCACTTACTTCACCAATCTTTTTTTTCAAATTTTCAGAGATTTTTTTTACATAAATTTTTTTTCTTGAAAAAAAAAAACCCAACAAAAAACAAACTTTTGATCCAGTAAAATTGAAAAATAAAAAAAAAACTTATTTTTCCCCGTCCAAATAGGATTAAGATTATTTTTTTGTTCGTGACGTGAAGTAAACTTCTGAGGGAGAAAAAATTAATAAATAAATAAACAAAACGTAAATATCATTAAAGAAACAAATTAAGCTAAAGAAAAGAAAAAAAATTCAATCAAACAATTTTTTTTTTTCTAATTCTGAATATTTCTTTTTTCATTTCGGATAAAAAAAAATTTTAACAGCGAAAAAGAAAGCCATTAAAAAAATTGACTTACCTTAATTTTGATTTCTTCCCTTTTTGTCGTCCTTGTGTTGATTAATTACGGCAGACGAGCTTTAAAAATGCACACAATACCTTAATCAGTCTTTAAGATTTTTTTTCAGGTGAATATTCCTGGGAAAAGTGTGAATCTCCTTGTTATTCTCAGGCTATAGGCGAAATACATTCTTTCTTCAATATTCAACACAAACTAAAATAAAATATTCCACATATTTTCAATTAAATAAAACTTGGGTTTAACTTAAAATTGACCTAAAAAGAATTCGATAGTTTTGAATTAGGGCAAAAAAATAGTTTTAAAATTTGCGACAGACTTGAACCTGATTTTAAAGACATTTGTGAATGACTAGACATTTTTTTTAAAAAAATCAAAATGTCTAATTAAAGTGTCTTCTTATGTTTTCGATCAAAAGATTCATGGGTAAAATAAGCAATACCCATCTTTTTTTTTTTCGAGAAGGAATAAACACTATTTTTATTCCTATCATAATTATATGAAAAAATAATTTATTGTATAGAAATGTTTTTGAATATCATCTGAGCATCTCTAATATAATTTAAATTATGGACGGGGTTTGATTTTAGCCCCAAATTTCCTTGCAAAAAAAGACGACATTTGGAAAATTTCCGACGAATTACGATTTTAAACGAAGTTTCTGGTTATTATTAGCAGACGCTTGGAATAAACGCGTAATTGCTTCAGTTTTAAAGTTCGTGAAAACCAGCATTAATTAATTAGAATCTAAATAATTTATAATATAATTAAAAGAAAGAAGTTTGAAAATTATTTTTGTTGCTTAGAGTAACGGAGACCAAGAGAAACCCTAAATGGTGTGGACGTCGTTTTTGTGTGCACTCACTCACTCACTGTTTAGTTTACTGCAGGATGCAGATGCACTTACACTGCATTCAAGTGTGCACTCACACAGACGGCAGGGAGCACTGTGCATTAACAAATTAATAAACAATGATTTATAATATATATACTTTGTGAGCAGCAGCACCAACCAAGTTTGGCACAAGGCCATTTTTAAGGTGAAGATGCAATGGTTTTTTACTGTGTGCCGTTGATTATTTTTATTTTCAACACACACATACATAAAGAATTAAAATCACACATGTGCTCCTTAAAATTAATTTACGCGCCAATTTACCGCACCCTAACATGGCAATCTCTTCCAAGCCAAAAGCAGCAGCAGCCATTCCTAGGTGGTTTTATTCAAAAAGCGCGGACGTCGTAGTAAGCATACCAAGTGACAATTTTAGAACCAATCAGCGCTCGACCCTAAATATAATTTACAACCCAGCCTCGAGCCTATCCAAGTCTATAAAACCGAAAACCAAAACTCCTTTTTCTCTTTCTTACACACACACTCACAGAGAGCAGTCAGCCGGGGACTGCGCACCCGCGCGCAGGCTCAGGCCGCAAGGCCGTCCAATCAGCAGCAGCCAACGACCCCTGCTGCTACACTTCAAGGAACATTCCTTAACCCTCTTTGTCTCTCTCACAATCAGCTATGGCCAGCAACAATTACTACTACAAATGGTACCTTAAACAAAACCCAGTGCATTTTTCAAGTAATAAAAATCTTTTAAAGAAGTTTAATTAAAAAAGAATTTTTAATTTCGACAACGGCGAACACTGGAGAACTTAATTCTTTAAAATATCTTGGTTCGGTTTTAAAAGGAAAATAACTAGAAATGTTTAAGAATTAAATCGTAATAAATAACAAGGTCCTGTTAAAAAAAAAAAAAAAACATTATGGACGGTTTTTTAAAGAATTATATACATAAAAAAATGAATTTAACATGGAGAACGATTGCATTAAAAAAACTGAATTTCGTTTGTAAAAAAAAAAATACCAATATTTTATTTATATAGAAATAAAGAAGTTAAGGTTAGCACGTAAAAATGGCCTTATGCCAAACTTGGGTTGGAGGGTCTTACCAAGTAAATATAATATAAAAATGAAGAGGTAAATTTAAACTTAAATTAGAATAAACATTAAAAAACGATGAGTAACGAAAAAAAAAAATCAATTTATTTATTTAAAAAAAAGTTCAATAAACAGGACGAATGAATAAAATGCTAAAAATTTAATCACAAATTTATTGAAAGTGGTTAAAGAATATACACAGGCACGGAAAGTGTTTTTTTTCTTTTATATTTTTTCCCTTTGAATCCCGACTTATCAAATTACCAAGTAGTCACCCAGAGTCGTTATATTAGAGGAACATTAATCCTTTGAACCCCGACCTATCAAATTTACCTAGTAGTCACTCAGTCGTTATAATAAAAGAACATGTTAAAGCCAAAATATTGGTGTATCTTTTTTGCCTCATGTTGTCTGGGCCGATATGTCAGCCTGTTAATGTCCAAAAAGGATTATTACTTTTTCAACCTTATTTTCAAAAGTTTCTATTTAGCTCAGTTGTTAAGGTTACAGACTCATTTTATTATGTGAAATCGATCTGAGTTCGAGCCTATTTTTTTTTTCAATGGAACCCCGTTAGATTAAAATGTGACATTTTTTTATTTTAACATTTCAATTAGTTGAATTAATATTCTTTCAATAATCAGGCATTCATTTCACTCAACAAACTTCACCACTTTTTTGGGTTTTTTTGAAATCTTCTGTAATATTGGTAATTATTTTTGCTCAATTTTATCAAGTATTTCATTTTTTTTATTTTTATAGTGGTATCATTTTTTTATACCCCCTTATTTTAAAATTAGTTTGGCTAAACTTATTCTTCACGTTAGAAACATGTGAAGGGAGCGATGAAAAAAATTAGGAAAAACAATAGGTGTATTAGGCACGGCCACGGTTGAGAGGGGGAAATATATGTATTTTGATAGTGTCTCTCTTTAAAAATCTGCCAAAAATCAAATAATTATGCAATAAATATGAAATTTTCACCGATTATTAAATGAAAATTGACAATTTTTTTTTTTTTCAGAATCAATATATAAATATTTTTTTTCTACTGAAATTAGTCTTATTTTTTTTCTGTCAAGATTTTATCCTTTTAAATAAAATTAAAGCTTGGAGGATATTAAAAGTGTGAGGGGAAAGATTAAGGTTGTAGAAAAAGAAAACAAAACAACAAAAGTTTTGTCTTGTGAGAATTTCTTCTACACAAATGAGAGCTTGGCAGCACGAAAGAAAAAATGTAAGGAACCTTACCTTCAAGATGGGTCCAGAGGATTTTTCTTCAGGTAGATGGTTACAAAAACATTTAATACAGCTTTCGTGGCTTGCAAAGCCTGGTAACAAGTAGAGTTGAATTTTCAAAACAACAAGGGTATAAATAGACCTTCATTTGAGGTCTCTGGCTCCGTCCGAAGGGTAGAGGATGGAGTAAGTAAAGTTCTTGTGTGTGTGCGAGAACACACACCTTAATATAAATTCACCCTTTTAGGGTTAAAGAAAAAGTTCTTGTTGAAACACATAAAAACAGTTGAAGATCTTCACAAAGCCATCAACGAAAAGAGATTCGCCCAGAAGGGCGAAACATAAAAAGGACTAACCGTTAAATGAACGGTTCTCTGGGGTAAAATCCCCTGAGAGAGTCATTTCAGACTCTAAATTAAACGTCTTGACCGCTTGCCGGCCGCTGGAAAAGAGACAGAATCTGTTGAAAAAAGCGGGAAATCTGTCACGTGATTTTAATAACCGGGTCTGCAAAGATTGACCAATGACAAACACTGATACAAAACGTTCATGGAAACATTTTGAAGGGTTACACACATTTTTTCCAACATTAGTAGCAAATATAACAGGGAACACATGAAAGTTTATATTAAATTAAATTGAAGTTGAATAAAGTGCACAAGCCGGTTGAATTAAATAAAGAAGACTTATTGGTGGAGTCATCCGGTTTGGAGAAAAACTACCGTCGCAGCAGCGAGAATACAAAAAGTAAACAAACAGAAAGAAGCGGTGTTCAGGGAAAAATGTCCCTGCTGAGAGAAGGTCCGGTGGGGCATGACAAGTAGCATTACATATAAAAAACTAAAACCTAGAAATAAACGAAATAACTTTTAACAAAAGTAAGAATCCTACAAATATTTTAAAATAATAATAAAAAAAATTTTGAATCCTTTCAGAAAAGTGCGGAGAAAAACATGCAAGAAAAAAAAGTTTTAAAAAAAACACAAAAATAAACACCAACACAAAAAAACGTGTAACTGCAAAAGGAAATGTCAAGAAGATGGTCAAGGATGACTGAAAACGCTTGTAAGAAAGGTGAGGAATAACATTAAGACATTGTTAGGAGGCGAAAGGTGGAGCATTGGTAAAACCTCAGACTACGGAATCATATTACTAGTGTTCAGATCCCAGTCAAAACCATTCTATCTACTGTTAGCTGCCTCAGGCAGATGGGGCTCGTTATCTAATGAAGGGCAACACTGATTACAAAAAACAAAAAAAGGTCCTTCCGGTTGGGGGTAGAGCATAGGGCTAGCGACTTTCTCGTAAAATATTATGCTACGGAAAATCAATTTGCGGCCCAACGCACTACTGGGTGTAATGGTTAATTAATTAAATGTTATTAAACCAGAAAAAGTTGAATTAAAAATGTTAAAAATGAATAGTTCTTTTAATCAAAACATTAAATGGTACATTCTCAGTCCACACCTGACACAAGGTTATAGCAGATAAGCTTTGGAAAGTTGAGCCACATTCTCAGTCCACACCTGATACAAAGTTATAGCAGATAAATTTTTGAAAGTTGAGCCACATTCTCAGTCCACACCTGATACAAAGTTATAGCAGAAAAGTTTTTGAAAGTTGAGCCACATTCTCAGTCCACACCTGATACAAAGTTATAGCAGAAAAGTTTTTGAAAGTTGAGCCA
>JAUZSX010336292.1:0-10770 GCA_034780655.1 Idiosepius hallami
GAATATTCATATATATATATATATATATATATATGCATAATTGTGTTTGTGCCTGCGTTCGTGCGTGTTGATGAGTGAGCTGTTGTTGCTGTTTAATATTTTTAATATTTCTTGTTCGTTACATAAAAACTCGAAGTCATTGGGTCAATGAAGCATTTAGTGGTTCGATATTTGAGGTCAATGCAATTAATCAATCCGACACGTGCCAACTCAGCAAGTACCAAAGCCTGCCTGTCGTCCAGCCAACCAACCAGCCAACCAATCCACAACCCTTTTACTACTCAACCCACTGACCAGGCTATTACATCCAACCATTCTCCGTCTAATTGAGACCTCTTACTGACCAGTTCTCTGAGTTCAAACGCACAAAGTAGGGACTGAATCTGAGCAGATTTCAAAGAATAATAATGAGCTCATCAACTCGTTTTCATGATTTTTTCCTTTTCGTCTTAAATTTCGGTTTTATTTTTCACCTCGGAAAGCATAGTGTTAACAACGTTAACTTTGAAATATTCATAAACTACTTTCAATAATTGTGTTTTAGATTCACTTCAATTTATTACACAATATGATATTCCTCAATATTTTTTATTTAGTTCCGAGCGTAGAGTCGTCTCCTTCAGTTGATTTCGTAACCGTTTTTAGTATTCGCCTGGTAAGTTGGTTAGCCCTGCGCAGGCTGGCGTTTTTCCGAGGGAAGACTGCATGGCATCAACAGGACTTGGAGTCCGAGTTTCCATATCTTAGCCTTTTTGTCGCAACAAGGCCTGCAAGGCAGTAGTGTTTTCCAGGGCTTTTGCAACCAGTGTTGCCTTTCATCTAAAGTTTTAATGAAGATGTTCTTTTTTTATTCAAATTGAATGTTTCTTATTTAAAATGTTGATCACCATGATTTGAATTAGTTATCTTTACAAAATGATAGCGAGCGCGCATCAAACAAGAAAAAAAGTGTTTGCTTAACGAAGTTTAAGATCTGCTTCGTAGAAAAGTAGAAACGTTTAGTGCGCATGCGTGGGTCTAAATCAGCTGTCCAATCCAATATGTAACAAAAGTGCTTGACTCAAAGCAGTCGGATGTCTGCGTCTTGGCTCTAAACAAATCGCAGACGCTAAAACAAATAAATAAATGAGTAAATTTGATCATGAAATAATTGATGAATTGATATCGTAGTTCAGGATTTCTGACGAGAAAGGTACAAGGTTAGTAGAGCTGAGGGTGTGTGTGTGTGTTTCAAAGCAGTTCAAGGTGGTTGGTTGGTTGGATGGTGGTTTATGCATACAAAATAAATTGAATAAGTCGTGAATGTGTTGTCCAGTTAGCAGTCAACGTTCTAAAGTTTCAAAGAACGCCAGGCGCGGTGACAATGAAATAAAATAAAGGGGAAAAGGACCAGAGGCAAAAAGAGGGAAACAAAATGAATACAAACGTCATAGAAGACAATTAAAAAATAACAGGACTGTAAGTAAAGACATAAGGATGAATAGTATCGTCAAAATAAGTTAAGGTCGTTTGGTGTGATCGCAAAAAAGGAAAATGTGAATCCCTTTTAAATAAGGTGTGGTTGTTGTTGAGCAGGTAGACCTCTCCTCACCCGTTTGGTCTTAGCTTTTCGCAATCTCAGATTATCCTGAGACAACCAGTCCCCACCCTAGGACGTTTTTCGCTACTGGTTGGTGTGAGGGATTGGGGTTAGGCAGAGAGAAGGTTGAATGCTTAATACATTCAACTAGCCATACATCGAACCACCGACTAGCCTCGTACTGTACATGATATTCTTAAGTGGACACCGATATTAGTACTGAACAGGCTCTACGTTGCTTAACTTCGGTGATCTGGAGAGATCCTGTGTCTCCAACGAGACTTGACTGTACTTAAAGATAGATAATGTTTTAATTATTTTTATTTTTAGAGAAATAACTTTTAGTTTTTATGTGTTTAATTCATCCGTTATAAATTCATTCATACAATCATTCATTCATTTATTTGTTTGTTCGTGTGTTATTTGGTTCATTAATTGTCTAAGCTATGTAGGAAAACAACAATAAACACGGGTGATTGGGCTTTTTTTTTTGGGGGGGGAAGCCATTGGTTGCAAGACCTATCGTCAGTGAAAACACTGAAGCATTAAACCGTCAATCAATGTGTTGTTGTTAATACGAAATCGATAAATATTTCACGGATTACAAAGAACATCTATATGAGAATAATAGTAAATTTGAGATGAAACCTTTTTGTAATAGCGGTTGGTTCATGATGGCGATGACGACGACGACGACGATGATGATGATGATGATGGTAATGACTAAGATGATGATGGTGATTATGATGATAATTAAGATGATGATTTTTATGAGGATGGTGATGATTATGAAGATGATGGTGTTGGTTTTGGAGCTTGTGACAATGATGGTGGTCAACAAGAACGGTTTGATCTTCTTTCATAAATAGTGGCTGGGTCATAAAAGAATGTTTTTTTTTCCAACTATGAACACTTTTTATTATTATGACAGAAAAAAGTGTTCATAACACAGACAGTATTTATGAATGAAGATCTAACCGTTTTTGTTCTTGTTACAAAAAACGCAAAAGACTTTTTGTAGCCTTGAACATTCATTTTGCATTCATCAACATTTAACAGTTCAACTATAAAAATGGATCTGTTAGCATCTTTTTTCTGGTTTTGTTTTTCTGTAAGTTAAAACTATCGTCTATAATACCTATTTCCGCTTTATCAATGGGACAGATTAAGATGGTCCATTAGTAGGGAATAACCAAGAAACTTTCATGTGTTATGCTGCATCGGGTTTCTTTTATTTTTCTTTCATTTTAAAAGATAAAATTTAAAGAATATTTTCAACGAAAATCAACTTTTATAAAGTGCATAATTTCAAAATTGCTTATAGACCTTAAAAGAAGAATAAGCAAAAATATGTATAAAGTATTGATCTAAAAAAGTTAATAATTTTATGCTTTTTTATTTTACACGTTAAAAAAGCCACTTTTGTTTTAATATCTTAAAAGAAGAAAGCAGAGAAGATGGAGCATTGGTAAAAGCTCAGGCTCTGGAATCGTAGTACGCGAGTTCAAATCCCAATCAAAAACTATTGCATTCACCTTAAACCAAACCTTGTACCAAACTTGGTTGGCACTGCTCACCATGTATTTATATTTAAAAAAAAGAAAGAATAATTAATCCATCTTGGAAAATGATTGCTTTTAGTCAAATTCATTATTCTGATCAAGGATTTCACGAGTCCGTTCATCATTCCGTGATTACGAAAAATTGGTGTTTTTATAAGTAATTATTGATTTTTAATTAGAAAATAACAATATTTCTTTATTGTTTCATTTTTAAATGAAATTATTTGATATTCCCGTTACAGGGTCATTTTATAAACAATTTTTAGATTAATTTTTTTTGGTATTGTCAAAAATTACTTATGTTCTCTGCTCTTTAATTGCCATTAAAAATCAATTACTACTTTTTTGTTTTACCTCCCTTGATTTTATTCTTTCCACAATTCTTTCTTTGAACTCCTCTTAAATCTTCTTTTCTCCCTCTTTTTTTTTCCCATGATTTCTCGTGATTTTCCTTTGATTTCCTCTCTTCCTTTCTTGCTGTGATTACTCACGTCATCCATTCATTCATTAAAATTAAATATAACAAATTAAAACTGATGAAATATTATCTTTCTTTTTTTTTTAATTCTAGGAAAACTAATACTTATAATATAATAACAAGTTTTAATAATTTAAAATCCTTTTAAAATTGCTGTACAACAATTTTGGACGCTTTTTCACACTTCGTATAATTGACACGAAAATCCTATGAATAAAAAAATAGAACTTTTAAGATTGGTAATTTACAAATATTTGTATTCTCAATAAAAACAAATCTTATTTTATTCATGATTATGTGTTGATTAAATTTACAATTCCATTTAAACATAGTTTATAATACTATATACAACATATAACATCAATAAATAAACACACTTTTTAATGTTGATCTGTTTTTTACAACAATTAAACAAAATATATATAACAATAATTTAGAAATCAGTAACACCCAACTATGCATTTGCTTTCTTTAAATTTACTTTCTGACTTAAGTTTTGAACCTTTATTTAAATATAAATTTAAATTTAGTACTCAATTAACTTTTATTGATACCTGTTTAAAAAAAAATGATATATTTATCTATCGTAACTAAGGTTCTCACTCAATGAAAACCTATTTCTTCAAATAATTTATGAATTTCCTTAATTGTGTTATGCTTTCATATGTTGGGTGGCATCATCAGCCAAACTATCAGTTAATGCCCAACAAATGAATAGGCTTTTCACTGCCGACAGGATAAAAGTTCAGAAACTACTAACAACCCATATTTCACCAGTCCCTACAATCAGACTTTAGTGGGGTATATCCCAATCCCTATTGTAGCTATCCATCCGGATTTTAAAATCATAAAAATTGACCAGTTATCTCATAAAATATGTAGCAATAACAAAGATTTTTCAATAGTCTACGACAATTAAAAAAAAAGCTTGGAAAATTGAATCCACCTTGAAACAATAAGTATGAAGTCAATAGTAGGTATGACAGGACATTTGAATAATTGTTTTTTTAACTCACCGATCATAGAAGCCAAAATTATTTATTAAAAAATATTTATTTAAAAGAATGAGAATATTTAAAAGTAAATTTATTTATTTATACATAATGCAATCGCTGTTTTAAACAAAGGAGGGGTAAAAAATTTTCCGACATGTCCTGTCATACCTAGTTAATAGTGCGAATACCTTAAGTAATACTAATTATCAAGCCTCATAGTTAAATTTGACAGATATAGAAATGTTATCTTTACAACAATAAAGATTAGAACAATAGTCCGAATAAACTAATACTAAAAAAACAAAGCTGCATCTAATAAATTCTGACAAATAAAGAAACATTTCCGACAATAGTAAATAACCCAGCGCTATTGTTGTTATCAATCTATAAGTGTTATGACAGTAAAAAACTGGCCAAGAATCGAACCCGGGAAGAATAACTTCTAAATATGAACTTTACTAGTAAGCCATAAAAAGCTCTGCGAATATGGAAAAAAGAAAAAAAAAGAGAAAGAAACTCTAGAAGTAATAGTTTTGCTACAAGTGCATCGAGCTGTATTAGCGATAATAGTTGTGTTCATATATTGATGGTTGGTAAGCAAGGTGACCTGGTGATGGAGTGATGGATGGGTGGTTATATTTTAAGTGAAACAGAAATGCTGGTCAGAGCTGTGATGTTCTTATTGGTAGCTTACCAGTTGGGAGCAATGGTGATGGTAGTGGTAGTGTAGGAGTGGCGAGGAAAATCGGAATAGCGAGGAAAATCGGAATGGCTTAAAGAGGTGGTGTTGCTCTTGGCAATTCGGACTGTTGCCAACAGCACTTTTGCAGACAGAAGTGGATGGACATTGGTGTTTGGGGGAATGGTGGATCACTCTTTTAATCGATTCTCATGTCTGGGACAAGTTGGCCTTGGTGGGCCATAGAATGTTGAACACTGTACTGTATCGCTTTTATAGATTCATGCATAACAACGTACATGATAGATCTTAACATTTAATTCACTTCCCTGTCGTTGATTGTAATTAAAATTATAAGGTTTGTATCTTAAATACACAGACTAAGCCATAAGTATGAAACAAGTGATAAAGGTAGCAGATTAAGTAATCACGGGTTCAAAACCTAGTTAGTCTTTTAAGTTGGGTATTTGTCTTAATAATCTTAATTAAAAGTTCGCCAAATTTCCACAACCAAGTGATAAATAATTTATGTTAAAATAGTTAAGCAAAAAAAGGACAGTTAATAAAAACAATTTTTCTCGGCATTAAAGGAATTAGGGGAGGTCAACTTGGGTAGGCAATCAGCCTTCGGAATCGTAATTTGCGAGCTCGAATCACATTCGTTCCATTTGCATTCATAATTCGGGCAGATGGGGCTCGTTAACTCGGGAGAGCATATCATCTAGGTGAAGGGTAACACCGAATGTAAAATACCTGGGTAAGATCACGTAAAAGTGGCCTTGTGCCAAACTTGGGTTGGTGCTCACCAAGTAAATATAATAATTGGACTAGTATCTTTCGTAAAGGTATAAATCCCCACATTCCTGCCAGCTATGGATTAAATATTGTTATTAAAACAAAATACGCTGGGGTAAAAAGAATGTTAATAAAAAATATTGTCCTTGGCATTAAATGACCTAAAAAGATTAATAAGTCGTAAATAAAAACAACCAATTAAATAAATGCAAAGGGAGACATATTTTTCATGGTGGATTGGTTATGGTTTATAATTTTTCTTTCTTTCTTTCATTCTTTCTTTCTTTCGTTCTTTCTTTCAATCTTTCTTTCTTTCTTTCTTTTTTTCTTTCTTTCTTTCGTTCCTTATTTCTTTCTTTCTTTCTTTCTTTCTTTAAATCTTTCATTTTTTCTTTCTTTCGTTCTTTCTTTTTTTTTCTTTCTTTCTTTTTTTTCTTTCTTTCTTTCTTTTTTTTTCTTTCTTTCTTTCCAATACACATATCCTTTCTTTCTCTCTCCTCTGACTCTATTTTTCTTTCTATTTGTCTTTAAAATTTGGATGTAAGAAAATAGAATAATAAAAAAAAATAATGTAGAAAAAGAAAAAAAAGGAAAAAATAGCCCCCGACATTGAATTTGACAGATTCACTTGTGTCTAAAGAAACGAAGTCGGAACAACTAGCGACAGATCCTAACTTTACACAACAAAAGACCGTAGAGTTGACGACGTAAGAGCTTGTCGCTGTCAGATGATTCGCCTTCATTTTACTCGCCTCAAACATCGTTTTTTAAACTTTTTTTTAAAATGTCCTATGAAGAAAAACTTCTCTAAAAGAGGCAAACAAGGTATGCAAATGTCTAGGACACCTATTTAGTAGATAAAATAAATAGGTTATGGACTGAGGTCGTCTAGATTTTTTATTATCTCATAAATTCAGACAAGAAATATCCACTGTTATTAAAACAATAAAAAAAGGAAAATCAAAACAACAAATTCATTTGTTATTAGTATGGCAATGATAATATGCTTTTATTAAAGAATATGCTTGTCACATCTCTAGTTATAGTTATTAGAACTGTGACAAAAACATCTTTTGATATAAGCATGTTGTCACAGACCTACTAACAAGAATAGAATTAAAAGAAATGGTGAATCGTAAAATAGTCAAGTAAAGACATGAATATTCTTTCATAAAAGCATATTATTACAGCCTCAGTTATTATAAAAAAACACAAAAATATAATTCTTACTCAACATAAAAAACAAATATCAATTCTTGCAAATTGTGAATTTGTCTATGATGTTGAAAGCGACAAACTTTCCAGATTTGTAAATCCTTCTTGCTGCAACCCAAGAAATGAAAATAATATTTGATTTGAAAAGCAGTTCAAAAGTAAAAAGTCAATCTCTTGGAATAAATATTTATTTTAGTCAATCTCTTGGAATAAATATGTATTTTAGGTAAGAGTCTAAAATGACGATAAAATGAATTATTTTAATAAAATAAAATAAAAAAGGTCTCTTTTAGATAAAAGTTCATTAATCTAGGTAGGGCATTGTTAATTTCATCGAACAGGTAAATCCATGCATTTAAGCTGGGAACGTCAAACGGTTCAAAATAATTATCGTAAAAAAGATTATGAGAAAGAATTAAAAACGATTGTTTTAGAAAAGTTTGAGTTGGCGTGTGTTATGAACAAACAATAATGAAATAAATTGACAACCGGTGTAAAGTATACTTCATAAAACCAAAGAGAAGGTAATGATACAACAGAAGAGGGCAAAATCGTCGAATAGCTGAAACAGATTTTTATAAAGTTCTCTAGCCATCACATGTTGTCTCCCACCTGAGTGTGCTAACTCACCTATATATATGTTGACGGACGATTCCATTAAGGAGTGTGCCACAAGATGTTAATTAATCAGCAAAATATTGCTGTATCTAGCAGTGATGATCATATTTTGGCAGGATCATTGAAAAGTTTCTATAAGGTCTTTTTAAATCAAATATTGCAATAATTCCAAAACATTATCACAATTATGAAATTATTTCTTTGCGTATATAATATATAAACCATTTCCATGCCTTTGCATGGAAATGGTTTATATATTAGAAAATCAAAGACACCGTAGAAAATTCTTCTTCAAGTAATATGGTGTGAAATTAATAAAATCAAACAAACTTATGCAA
Organism: Idiosepius hallami; assembly: GCA_034780655.1. Lineage (NCBI taxonomy): Eukaryota > Metazoa > Mollusca > Cephalopoda > Idiosepiidae > Idiosepius > Idiosepius hallami. The sequence continues at coordinate 8,260 of JAUZSX010336292.1, forward strand.
AAGCTAATTAGACTTAAGACAGTAAATACTATATAAAATACTATAAATATGACACTTACACTGAAATATAAAATATCAGTTTTCCATGCGGTAGACTTTAAAATAATAAAAGTGAATGAATCACATCTACAATTCATATGAACTATTTTGAATCAAGGAAAATCAATTCTTATTATTGTACAGTGAATAATAAAACAAGAAAATGAAATAATGTAACGAATTAAGATACATTTATGTGTTTGGGTGTTAAGAGATTTTTCCCACTAGGGTTTATTGCATTAATTCTTTAGTGTCGCTCGAGTGTATGTGGGTATGAGTATATGTTTTTTTTCTGTCTGCTTTGAATGTTTCTAAAAATCTTTTGCTACAACTCTCTATATCCTTACCTTCGGGTGTATATATGTATAATGTACTAGAATTATCGCTCGGGTTTGCCCGGTGCCGGGAATTTGCCACTAAGATACTAAAAGTATACTAAATTCATTTCTAATACTTTTCTTTAAGGTAGTTAACAAATTATATAGAAAGTTAGTACCATATATATGCAAATTTTAATCGTCTAAATAACATTTTTTAATATAGTTATTATAGTTGTTTTCTGAAGAGCTCTACTCATAATCAGTCTGTTTTTTAATAACTTTTGTGGTTTTATTATCAAAAGAGCTACAGGATGTAAGGCCTTATACAAAACTATCTAGTTCTTAAAAGTATGTATATATATATAAGTATTTATACATATTGGAACCCGAGAGTTTAGATTTAGAACATTACCAATGTTTTAAGGCTTTCTCTCTATCTTTTTTTAAATCCAACATAGTTATGGTTTTTCATCGACAAATTAAGTTTGTTAGTATATGGCAGTGAAGAGGATCCTTCTGTAAGCAATCCTAATCGTAAGTGACCACATGTTATCAATGGCCTATTTTCTATCCATGGGCTTTTTGTTGATGGATCAAACATGAGCCTTTAGTGAACGACCATCTGCCGAATGCAATTAGTTTTTAAAAGCTTTATGCAATCCCAACACCCCCGATCAAACATGACAAAATCCACTGTTCATAGTTGGATGACGTGTAGAATGAGGGATGGGGGTTAGAGAATATATCCAGAAGATTTCTGCTAAGAAGTAAACGAACTCAATAGAAATAAATTTAATGTTTGGGGGCCCCGGCATTGTTAACGAGTCTCACAGGACCGGCATTGCCGCCTCAAAGATTGGATTGAGAAACTGGTTGAATTCGATTTGATACGGAAAAAAAAGAAACAAACAAACAGACAAAACAATTTACTTCCACACCATGATTATTAATATCACCATCATCACCACCAATACAACTGTTGTCATCACTACCATTATCATCACTGCAACCATAACAACAACAACAGCAACAACAACAACAGCAAACAAAGGGTAAATGAATGCAAGTAAAATCATAAATATTTTGTTTCTAAAAAAAGAATAATTTTTTATTCTATTCTTGTTTATTTTTTTTCCTCTAGAATAATTTTCTTCTTCTTCTTCTTCACCCTCTCCTCCTCCTTCCTTTCTTCTTCTTCTTCTTCTTCTTCTTGTTCTTCTTCTTCTTCTCCTTCCTTTCCTCTTCTTCTTCTTCTTCTTCTTCCCTTTCTTTTTCTTCCTTTTCGCTCTAAGATTTTCTTTTTTGTCTAACAACGTTGGCATGATTGGTCAGAAGGCCAGAAAGATGAATAAAGGAAGGCAGACAGTTTATATATTTTTGGTCATAGACGGCTTGCGATGGAGAGAAATAAAAATGGAATGATGTAATTCTCATACACACAGAAACATAATGCATAATGCATAATGCTTAATGCATAAACAAACACATCCACATGGATGCAAACAAGAACCAAGACTCCATTAAATACATATAGTCATACATATGAACAAAAAATTGTAAATTTTTGCCTCTATCTATTTATCGAGGGCCGTGCTTAGGGCCCCCGCAGACCCTGCAATTGCGGAGGGGCCACAAGCTCCCTAGGGGTCGCAAGGTTTTTTGGCTTCACAGGTTGTAATGCCAAAAAATTACCAAAATAATTCATTGTTAGGATTAATAAGAAAATCATTATTACACTTAAAATATATAAATATCCATCTCTCGTTCTGCCTAGGGTCTCTTTTGATATATATTATATTTACTGGGTGAGCACCAACCCAAGTTTGGCACAAGGCCAGTTTTATGTGCTCTTACCTGGGCTTCTTGCATTTGGTGTTACCCTTTACCTAGATGAGATGCGCTCCCGAGTTAACGAACCCCATTTGCCCGAGGCGGCTAAAGGGAATACAATAGTTTTGACCTGGATTTGAACTTGCATAATACGATTCCATAACCCGAGCTTTTACCAATGCTCCATGGTCTCTTTTGATATATATTTTTTTATGTGTATGCATATATAGTGAAAGGCTCAAGTATATTGAAACTTTTGAGAGAAACTTGCCTTTCTTTGGCTAAAGGGACCGGAAGGCGTATTCTGCGCCGGGGCATATAT
>JAUZSX010336303.1:0-10770 GCA_034780655.1 Idiosepius hallami
AAGAAAGAAAAGAAGATAAAGAAGATGAGACAGAAGAAAAAGAAAAAAAATGTTTAACGCGAAAAAGAATAAGAAGAGGGGAAAGAAGAAAAAGAAGAAGAAGGAGAAGAAGAAGAAGAATAGGGAGAAGAAGAAGGAAGAGAAAAAAGAGCAAGAAAAAAGGGAGAAAAAAGAGGAAGAAAAAGAAAAGAGAGAAGAAAAAGAAGTAGTAGAAGAAGAAGAGGAGGAATAATAATAATAATAATAATAAGAAGAAGAAGAAGAAGAAGAAGAAGAAGAAGAAGAAAAAAATGTAAAAGAAGAAGAACAGGGTGAAGAATAAGAATAACAACAACAAGAAAGAAAAGAAGAAGAAAAAGAAGAAGATAAAGAAGAAGAAACAGATGAAGAAAAAAATTTAGAACAAGAAGAAGAAAAGGGAAAAGAAGAAGAAGGAAAAGAAGAAGAAAAAAAATAAAAATAAAGAAGACGAAGAAACGGGTGAAGAAAAAGGAGAGGGTGAAGGCGAAAAAGAAAAAGAGAAAGAAGAAACAGGTGAAGAAAAAAAGAAGAAGAGGGTAATGGCAAAGAAGATAGAGAAAAGGGAAAAGAAGAAGAAGAAGAAGAAAAAGAGGAAGAAAAAGAAGAACGAAAAGAAGCCGGAGGGGAGGGACGGTGAAATCAGGTGAGGAATCTGGGTGGGGGGTGAGCGGTAAGGAGAGTGTGTGGACCAAGCCCAGCACCCCCCAGGGGCCCCTAGGGTGTCGGGTTGGGTGGTAAAAGTATCAGAGGAGGAGGAGTGGTGGGTTAGGGTTAGGGTGGCAGAATAATGAGTGGAGTTTGGCAGGGGGGAGGTCTTGGGGGGAGGGTAGGAAAAAAATAAAAATGATTGTAAGGGTTGGGGTGGGGTGTTGGTTGTTTTGGGGTGTGGATGGAGCGGGCGGTACTGGAAAGGGGTGTGTGGTGTTTGGGGTTGCTTTCCCCCCTCCCGTCCAAGGCTGGTGGGTTTGGTGGGTGGGAGCGAGGGGAAGGGTCGTAAAGAGAAGGGAGGGGTTGGTGGATGTGGGTCGAAAAAAAAAATAAAAAGAAAGAAAGAAAGAAAGAAAAGAAAGAAAGAAAGAAGGAAAATAATGAAGAAGGAAAGGAAGAAAGAAAGAAGGAAAGAAAAATAGAAGGAACAAAAGAAAGAAAGAAAGAAAGAAAGAAGGAAGGAAAGAAAGAAGGAAAGAAAGAAGGAAAGAAAGAAGGAAAGGAAGAAGGAAAGGAAGAAGAATATAAAGGAAGAAGGAAAGGGCTGTGGGTGTGGGAAGGAAAGGGTCAGCGTTTTGGGGAGAGAGAGAGAGAGAGAGACCAACAGACAGACAGACTGAGAGAAGTACAGAGAGAGAGAGAGAGAGAAATTGAGAGAGGGATGGATAGGCAGAGAGAGGAAGAGACAGTGAGTGACAGAGAAAGAGAAAGAAAAACAGAGATACAGACGAAGAGAGAGACTGGCAGACTGACATTGAGAGAAGGACAGAGAGAGAGAGAAATTGAGAGAGGAAGGGATAGAAAGACAGAGAGAGAGAGCGACAGAGAAACAGAGAGAGAGAGAGACAGACAGAGAGAGTGACAGACAGAGATAGGCTTAGAGAGAAAAAGAGAAAGAGAGTGACAGAGAATGATAGAAACAGGAAGACAGAGAAAGAGAGAGAGAGAGAGAGAGAAAGGGAGGGAGACACAGACAACAAGAGAGAAAGAGGGGATAGATAGAAAGACTGAGAGAGAGACAGATGGAGAGAGAGAAAGAGAAAGGGACAGAGACAGAGACATAGATTGACAGAGAGAGAGAGAGAGAAAAAGAGAGAGAGAGAGATTCAGACAGACAGACAGGGAGACAGACAGGGAGAGACGCGGGGAGGAGAAAGAGAGAGGAGGGAGACAGATAACAAGAGAGAGAGAGAGGAGATAATTAGAGACTGAGAAAGAGACAGCGAATGGGACAGAGATGGGCAGAGAGAGAGAGAGAGAGACAGACAGACAGACAGGGGGACAGATAGCGAGAGAGACAGAGAGAGAGAGGGGGAAGGGAGACACAGACAAACAGACAGACAGACAGAAAGATAGATAGATAGATAGATAGATAGAGAAAGAGAGAGAGATGAGGGACAGAGAGACAGAGAGACAGACATAGACAGATTGACAGAGGGACAGAGACAGAGAGAGATTCAGCGAAAGGGGGATTAAAAGAGATAGACAAAGAGAGACAGAGAGGGACAGAGAGAGAGAGAGAGAGGTTGAGAGAAAGATATTGAGAGGAGAGAGATATTGAGATAGAGAGAGGGACAGAGACAGACAGAGGGAGATTCAGCGAAAGAGGGATTAAGAGAGAGATAGACAAAGAGAGAGGCAAAGAGAGAGAGAGAAGGAGAGAGAGAGAGAGATTGAGAGGGGGTGGTTCGGGTTGAAGAGTCTTGGCTACTTACACTCAGTCTTTTGCGTGTCCGTCTTTACACATAGACAATCAATGTAGAAATGTTCGCCCGTATTTCTTAGTGCGTTTCGCGTTGCCTTGACGGATACTGCGTTCGTGCGAGCAAAGTCAAAGCCTTAATGCTTATATGTGACTCTATATCAATAAGTAAGTAACCGTTGATGATGTGGTCGGTAGCATATTCGTGTTTAGTCTGTACCTAAACTTGACCAATAGTGTGTATGTGTTTGTGTTTGACGGCATATCAACCTTGCTAGAGCAGCGAAGTTGAAGCATCGGTAAACGCTCGGCCTCTCGGATCGTGGTATGCGAGTTCAAATCCCAGTCAAAACCATTGCATTCACTTTAAAAATGGACTTGTGCCAAACTTTGTCGGTGCTGCTGCTGCTGCTCACCAAGTAAATATATTATCAACCTTGCTAGGTCATTTACTACCGAAAACTATCATTTTTCAGAAACCTTATTTTGGTCTATGTCGTTTTCTGAATAACACAATAATATTCGATATTTAATTCATATCAACCTTTTTAGGCCATTTAATGCCGAGAACCTTTATTTTTTAGAAACGTTCTTTTTGCTCAATTAGTTTTAACACAATATTCCCTATTTAATACATATAAACCTTTTTAGGTCGTTTAATGCCGAAAACAATCATTTTTGATAAACATTATTTTGTCCACACAGTTTTAACACAATGTGCACTATTTGATTCTTATTAACCTTTTTAGGTCATTTAATGCCGAGAACAATCATTTTTGATAAATATTCTTTTTGTCCACACGTAGTTTCTTTTTTTTTAATAACATAGCATGCATCCACATATGCATATCTAATCTATAGCTGGGGAGTACGTGCCATTTATACCTTTCCCTAGGGAATTAGTACAAATCTATGTGTATTTGTGTGTGTGTGTGTGTGTGTGTGTGTGTATGTGTATGTGTGTGTGTGTGAAACGTATTTTAGAATATTTTAATCCTTTAAATCCTAAAGAACCGATATCCCAGCCCTGGCAACCTAAGGCAAAAGAAGACACTCACACGCGCCGATATTTCGGCCTTCTTTTGGACACTGACTTAGAAAAAAATACCAACTAGTCACTCAAAGCCTTTCTATTAAAGAGCAATATTAGAGTTGAAATGTTGGTATGTCAATTTTTGCCTTATGCTACTAAGGCCGATATATCGGCCCTTTAGGATCAAAAGGGTTAAAGAAGACTTTTAATGGTGTGGTGAGTTAGTTTTCGGTGGATATTGTGTACACAGCTCTTCATCAATTATATACTGCACGATCTCAGAAACATAGACATTATTGGTCTGATGATCGTATAAGCGACTAACTAACAGTGCCAAAAAGACCGTGGTAGACTGATGCAGGTGGTGTGGTGTACACCGCTGTATCTGCTCTAGATGTCTATTATATTACTTTCAGCTTTGGGCAGCAAAAAAAATCTTGGGCTCTGGAATTGTATTATGCGAGTTCAAATCCCAGTCAAAACCATTACATTCACCTTTACCTGCCTCGGGCAGATGAGGCTCGTTAACTCGAGAAAGCAATTCATCTAGATGAAGGACAACACTGAATATATAGAGCAGGTAAAAATGACCTTGTGCTTAACTTGGGTTGGTTCTCGACCAAGTAAATATTAATTCCAGCTTCGATGCCTTTTCTCCTGATGATCTGGATGGTGAAACCCCTTCCAAAATAAAAAAAATACTATTATTAAACTCTTCTAAAGAAAGCCTATAAGTTGTGTGTCTTTGCATTAATATGAAAAGGCATAATTTAATAAACTAGAATTATTGCCCGGCTTTGCCCGGCGCTGGGGGACTTTCCACTAAGATAATTAGGAAAGCCTATTATCTAGAAAAATACTAAATGCTTTTTTATACTAAATTCTATATTTTACTAAATTCATTTATAATCCTTTTTCATTCTAAGTTCATTTTTAATGATTTTTTTTACTCAAACTATTTCTGAAACTTTTTTTTATACTAAGTTAATTTTTAATGCTTTCCTCTAAGGTAGTTAACGGGACCTATTGAATAGAAAGACTGTACCATACATGTGCAAATTTTAATGGTCTGATTCATTTTTTATATAACTATTATAGTTTTGTTCTGAAGAGCTCAACAGGTAAGCAGTCTATTTGTTCTGTGTTTGCAGGTCTGGACTGAGAGTATTACGTGTCCTCGAACCAAAAAAGTAATGCCCCCTCCTTTCCCATTTTTTTTTTACATTTAAAGCCACATGTTGAAGCTGTGCAGCAGGTGATCGGTGTATATTGGCTTTAATAAGAAAAAACTTTAATTTAGGATTAGAGTTGGGACGATTCCTAATTTTTTTTCCGATTCCAGGAAAATGATGATTAACGATTACGATACCAAGTACGATTCCGATTCTGATTCTTTAGCTTCTTAGCTTCTAACTGTATGTGTAGGGACCCGAATTTTCAGCGAAGATACATTGTCTTCTCCAAATTTTCATTTTTGCACGGTCACGGATCTGTCCGTATTTGTGTCCGGACAGCACTCCCCATAGCCATAGAAAAAAACCACACTAAGGGACCGAGTTAGGCAGGTCCCTTCAGTACCGGGCCCTTGGAATATGTCAGATTGGAAGGATGGCCCAGTCCGCCTCTTGAAGATAGTACAAATTCGTACATCTATGTTAGGACATCTTCGAGTAGACTGGTATTTTATATACATACATAATATCGACTCACCAATACCACAATGTTAAACTATATTCTATGGTCTAACAAAATGCCCTAAGTTAAATGTAGCTACACTTCAATTTGCTGATTATTTTGTAACTCCTTTGTGATATCGATTTAAAATCTAATTCTTTATTTCACAATTTGAAGAATTTGTTTTATCTCTTGAATCGTTTTGTCGCCCTGCGAAAAGGACTTAAAATCTAACCCTAACCTCTTTCATGTCGTATTATGGTGCAAATTGATCTACCATGAAAAAAGGTCCTTGACATTAAACGAGAGTAAATCGCAAAGGGTCATAAAATAAAACAAACAAAAAAATTCTACAAATCAAATTACAGATTATGTTTGCAGTAATTATTTATCCACTCAAGCATAGAACTGCAATTTGATACAAGGTCATATTAACGTACTTTGTAGCAAGCTGATCTGTCACTTCAACCACCAGGCTGTAGGCTTTCTGTTGCGTTATTTTTTGTCTAATAGCAGCTATTGGGTATGTTAAATCTCGCCCATTATTCCTGGTAAAAATGAGGCCAGATAAATCCAAGATGAAATCATACAAGATGTCAAAGTTTATCAATATTCCAAAATGGTACATTATCCAAAAATATTAATGTTCAAAATTGGTGAATAAAATCCAAGTGGGTCGTAGCAGAATTTAGCAGCAGTGGTTAATCATGGCAGTTTAGGTTTAATTATTTTATAGACAATGTTGTTTTCATTCTGTTCTCTGATTGTCCGAGATTAGATCGTTCTGGTATAAAATTGACTCGAGAAAACCTGAACGAGTATACACAATTAAAGGAAGAAGAAAGAAAGAAAGAAAGAAAGAAAACACGGTCTTAGTAGACCAAAAATAATGCAAGAGGGTATGAGCCCGAGGATTGGACTGTCTCATTAATTACGGAGGGTAAATGTAACCCGACTAATAACAGAGCAAGAAGAAGATAATACATCTATTTAAGGAACTCTGACTCAACAGTTTTTTTTTTGTTTCATTACAACTGCAGACTACAGACCAAACTGATGAAATTACTGTTGCTTCACTGGATTTACTTACTACTACTACTACTACTACTACTACTACTACTACTACTACTACTACTAATAATAATAATAATAATAATAATAATAATAATAATAATAATAATACGACCACTGTTGCTGCTACTGCTATAAGTGCTACTAGTTATTGAATTTTAATAAGTAAGATTTACTTACTACTGCCATCACTACTACTACATTAACCAATCATAATAATGCGACAACTGTTGCTGTTACTGCTATTAAGTGCTACTAGTTATTGGATTTTAATACTGCTGTTATTTTGGATAAATTACCACTACAACTGATCTCGTTTTAATGAGGTTCAGCTTTTTTTCACCAAAGGCTATGGCACAGGAACCAAGACTTTTTCGTTCAATGTTTCTCTTCCTCGGTCTGAGAGAACACACTGTCTGTGTGATTCTGTACCATTTCACCTTGCATGCGTTGAGCCAACTCCTTGCAATTTTTATGTGAGCCTGGACCCGGACCCGGACTGGAAACTATACCGAAGGGGTTTAATGGAAATTTTCTCTTTATTTATTTATTTTACAGGCAGTCTTCAGCTGCAAGCATGGTCCTCATTACAATATGGAGTGTCTCCCGAGATTTTTCACGCACTAGAAAATCTCAACAAGAAACCAGTTTGGTTAATTCGGTTGTTAGCAGAAGCCGACGTTTCTCAAAAATGACGCTGATTGATTTTATCGCTTTGAGACTCATGAGCTGTACAGGCTTTTGAAATCAGTGCTATCCTTCGCCTGAATGATTTGCTCTCTACAGAAGTGGTTTTCAATCGGGGTTTTGTTGGTAAAGTCCAAGGAGTTACGCAATTTCTCAATCTTTAATCTAAAACAACACAATATTAAACATCTTAAATTTGATTCAATAAAGTCTATTTGATTATTATATGCATATTTTCTTTTAAAAATTAAGTTTTATTGTATAAAAGTTCTAAATTTTTCATAATTAAACTCACTGCATTTGAAAATGTGGAAGATGTACTTTGTGTATTTTCAACCCTAGGGTCCCGTTCGTATAGTCCAGGGGTTCTGCAATTTCTAAATTTTTAATTTAAAACAACACAAAAATAAACATTTCAAATTTGATTCAATAAAATCTATTTGATTATTATATGCATATTTTCTTTTAAATTTTAAGTTTTATTGTATAAAGGTTCTAAATCTTTCATAATCAAACTCACTGCATTTTAAAACGTGGAAGATGAATTTTGTGGGCTTAACTTAAAGAATCATGCAAGAAAGACAAGACTCAAGTTTCTTCATAATTTTTGATGCGAATAAATGTAATCTATTCAAACAAATATCTTTTATTCAATTCTCAATCTTTACAATAGTCTAAACTGTTTTTATTTTATTCTATTTATTAAATACTGTTTTTTGTACGAGAAAATTAAATTATCGCAACTTGTGTTATTTAAAAAACAAAGTGTGTATAAAATAATATCTATCCATAAAGTTTCATATGCCGTTAAACACAAAACAAACACAAAAATCCCAACACAAAAAAAAACATTTAAATCTAAAGAATAGATTCCGGGAGAAGAACTGTGTAATATATGTAAAGAATATGGAAATAATTTTTCATAAATTTTATAACAGCTTGTCCCGAATATAAAACTATTCGAAAAGAAGGTCTCTAACTTCATCAACATTATGAATCGCGGGGAAGTCCATTTGGCCTAGTGGGTAGGCAGTCGGACTTCAGAATAGTGGGAAGGTCCATTTGGCCTAGTGGGTTGTCCCGAATATAAAAATATTCGAAAAGAAGGTCTCTAACTTCATCAACATTATGAAAAAGGTGTTATTAAAGTAATTGATGGATTCCTGTTTTAAGAAGTAAATATAGAAAAAAAGAAAGAAATATTTCAACGGGTTTGGAAAAGTATAACGTTCCGGTCTTGAATAATCGCAAAAGTTGATATGCCGTTAAAGAAAAAGCAAGCAACATAATGTTTTGCTGTCCCCATTTCTGATTGGCTCCCCAATTGGCAAGTCAGGATCTATGCTTGTTTCATAAAAGAAATCATCTTATCTCGTTACGCTTTAGGGCGATCATTTTGTTTTCCTTTTTCTCAGCCCATTTGGTTTATGATGGTGGTGGTGGTGGTGGTGATGATGATGGTGATGATGGTGCTGATGGTGATGGTGATGGTGATGGTGGCAATGGTGGTAATGATAGTGATGGTGTAGGTGATGGTGGTGATGGTGATGGTGGTGGTGGTGATGGTGGTGATGGTGATGGTGGTGGTGATGATGGTGCTGATGGTGATGGTGATGCTGGTGACGGTGGTAATGATGGTGATGGTGTGGGTGATGGTGTAGGTGATGGTGATGGTGGTGATGGTGGTGATGGTAATGGTGATGGTGGCGGTGATAATGGTGGTGATGATGATGATGATTGTGATAGTGGTGATGGTGATGGTAATGGTGATGGTGGTGATGGGGATGGTGATTGTGGTGATGGTGGTGGTGGTGGTACTGGGGATGGTGGTGGTGATGGTGATGATTTCTTTCTTTTTTTTATTTCGTTATTTCTTTCATTCTTCTTTTTTATTCTTTCTTTCTTTGTTGTTATGCCACTGTTTCTCTCATTGTCCATCTTCTTTCGAGTTGTGTTCTTTTTCTTTTTGATCTTATCTTCTTCTTCCTCCTCTTCCTCCTCCCCCTCCCTCCCTCTTCTTCTTCTTCTTCTTCTTTCTTTTTCTTTTTGTTATTGTTATTGCTGCAGCTGCCACTCCTCCCAGTGATTACTCTTTCTGAAAAACCATTTTTCCAAACTAAAAGAATAAACGCTTGGCACCGGCTGATACTCTGTCAGACCAAGAATCAATAATCCTGAATATTAATGAACTAAATTTTGTTAAATCTCCCTATTTCAAATTGTTTACAAATTCGCAAAATATTTTTCATATTAGGGAACCCAATATAACTGGGAGAGTCCATTTGGCCTAGTGGGTAGGCAGTCGGACTTCAGAATCGTGAGGAAGTCCATTTGGCCTAGTTGGTAGGCAGGCGGACTTCAGAATTGTGAGGAAGTCCATTTGGCCTAGTGGGTAGGCAGTCGGACTTCAGAATAGTGGGGAAGTCCATTTGGCCTAGTGGGTAGGCAGGCGGACTTCAGAATTGTGAGGAAGTCCATTTGGCCTAGTGGGTAGGCAGGCGGACTTCATAATCGCGAGGAAGTCCATTTGGCCTAGTGGGTAGGCATCGGTCTTCATAATCGTGAGGAAGTCCATTTGCCCTAGTGGGTAGGCAGGTGGACTTCGGAAACGTAGTACGCTAGATCGAATCCTAGTCGTTCCATTTACGTTCATTTATAATTAGGAACAGTGCCGTACTTAGCCACTTAGCGGCCCCAACGTAGAATACGCCTTGCGGACCCTTTACCTTAAAAAGGCAAGTTTTTCCCTCCCTCAACATACTGGAGTATTCGACTAGGACAGCGACGGTTAAGCATTGGTAAAAGCTCGGGTCCTGAAATCGTATTACGAGAGTTCAAATCCAAGTCAAAACCATTTCATTCCCCTTTAGCTGCCTCGGGAGAGCAGCTCATCTAGACGAAGACTAACATCGAATGTAAAAAGCCCGGGTAAGAGCACGTACAAATGGCCTTGTGCCAAACTTGGGTTGGTGGTCACCAAGTAAATATAACATACATATATATAAAGAGAGATATATAGACATAAAGAGAGATGGATTGTGTATATTTCAAGTGTAATAATGATTTTCTAATTAATTCTAACAATGAATTATTTTAGTAATTTTTTGCATTACAATCTGCAAATCGCCTCTCCCTTGCTATGCGACTGGCTATAATGTCGATTCGTAAACAACCTAATCTCGGTGTCTTTATTTTTTCGATTGGCTAGTATAATGTTGGTTTAACTAAGTCGATATCTTAGAATACAGCTGTAGTTTTTCGCCAGTCTCTACGAATGAATGAACGAGGAGATCAGTGTGTGAACTAATGCCAATAGCCGGCTGAAGGACTGCATCCCAGCTTTTGTGTGGCTATTCATACACGATTGCAACAATGTAGAATTCAAATCTGGTTGCATCGTGTTCACAAAGGCAAGCTCTATTTTTCCTCGGACCACAAAGGAAGTCCGAAGGACTCAGCAGTTAAAGATTGGTTGCTGGAATCACAATGAACGGACCTCATTTTGTATCCGACCTATTATCTTCCCTTGTGGAATAAACACCCCTGGGAAAGGTATCAATCTTTTTTCTTCCAGCTATAGAATAAATAGTATAAACACTGTTACTAACTTTTCGAAAAATAAAAAGGACGTTAGAATCTTAATACGCAATTTCAAATCTCCGTGGCTCTATATGAGATAATATCCCTGAGAAAGGTATGAATAGCTATATTTCCTCCAACTATAAATGAAGCCATGGGTTGATAAAATAAAATAGGATAAGTACGTGTTTTAAAAACAAAAAAGACGAAAGAACAATAAAAATTACCCAGGTTATTGACTTTTGAAAATATACCCAAACTATGAAAAAAAAAAGAAAAATTAAGTATATATATA
>JAUZSX010336314.1:0-10770 GCA_034780655.1 Idiosepius hallami
AGGGAAAAGAAGTGGACAGGGAGATTATGCTTGAGTGGAAGAGAAAAATGAGAGAGAGAGAGAGAGAGAGACAGTGTGTGTGTGTGTGTGTGTGTGTGTGTGTGTGTGTGTGTGTGTGTGTGTGTGTGTTTGTGTGTTTGTGTGTGTATACATTTCTAAGCTTTTAAAAACTATTTATTTATTTATTTATTCAAATACATTTATACATGGGCAGCCAAGTTGGAACATTGGTAAAAAAAAAAAAGCCCGGACTCCAGAATCATAGTACGCGAGTTCAAATCCCGAAACCATTGCATTCACCTTAAAAAAATGTCCATGTGCCAAACTTGGTTGGTGCTGCTCACCAAGTAAACATGATATATATTTAGAATGTGTTTTAGATACGAAGGCAAAAGTACGTTTTATCAATCGATGCAATTAATAATTTATGTCCCTATTAAGCCATAATTTTGGCTCTCTAGATAATAATAATAATAATAATAATTATGATAACAATAATGCCAATAATAACAATAATAATAATAATAACAACATATGGTGAGTGAGGAGGGTTTAGTCTATAATTACGAAGGCCAAGTAAAAACAAAAATACATAAACCTAAACTAATGACTGAATCAATCGAATTATTATAAGATAAGCCCGCCGCTTAACAATCAATATCTGTGCTAATTATTTAAGGGCCTACATTCGTAGGGCAAGGGAAGAGGGCAGAAGAAAAGATGTTTTCAACTGACACATATCTTTCCCTACTTGGGCAGCGACGGTGGATCATTGGTAAAAGTTCGGGCTCTGAAATCGTATTACGTGAGTTCAAATCCCAGTCAAAACCATTGCTTTCACTATAGCAGCCTAGGGCAGATGGGGCTCGTTAACTCGGGAGAGCAGTTCATCTAGGTGAAGGATAACACCGACTATAAAAAGCTCGGGTAAGAGCACGTAAAAAATGGCCTCATGCCAAACTTTGGTTGGTGCTTACCAAGTAAATATAATATTTTTCCCTACCAAAGCACAAATAAGCTGTGGATCTAAGGGTCTAAATTATTCTGGATTTTGTATTCTGTGATCTATATCAGAGGCGTAGCCAGGGTATTTTGCGCCCGGGGGCAAACTATAAAATTAGCGCCCCCTCCTCCGTATTTAAACGCATTTTCTTTTAGAATAACACTATACCTTACTGTATATCACTGATTGCAGTGAAAAACAACTTTATAATGTTATACCATCAGTAAAAACTGACCAAATGAAACTAGAAGACATATAGTCATTGGGCAAACGTATCTGCCACAGCCGCTGCTGCGATCTTGCCTGTGACCGGTTTTTTACCCTTGTTGTGAACATTTTGTAAGCCCCATTTTGGCGCCCCTGCACCTTGGCGCCCAGGGACATATGTACCTTCTTGGCGCCCCCCCTCTAGCTACGCCTCTGACACACACACACACACACACACACACACACACACACACACACACACACACACACACACGGAGAAAAAACAAACAAACAAAAAACATAGGAATAACGTTAAACCTACAGACATAAATAAATAAATAAAAATAATAATTACCTACAGACACGGTAAACACATACAAAAAGGCACATCAACAATCCACTTCAATGACAGACACACGAGGAAGTCCACTTGGGACAGTAGTAGGTTATCGTATTTTCAGAAGTGTTATACGGGAGTTCGAATCACAGTCGTTCTGTTTGTGTGATCACTCACTTACCCTTGGAAAAGGTAATACCACACACACCAACCACACATGACATCCCGCTCCAGCTATGGGTCAGATAGTGCATACGAAAAAATGCGGGTGGAACAAAATTAACGTTTTCCATAAATGATTGTTCTCGGTATTAAATTACCTCGAAAGGTTGATATGCCGTAAAACAAACTAAAAAAAAGACACACACACAAAAAAAAAAACAACGAAATCATGACAACGAAACGAGATATAGTTTTCTTCTTCCTTGCACGTTTTTTTTTCACCATCCCCTTTAATTGAGCTAACACGCCGTCGGGCGACACGCACCGACACCGACCGACCCGACACCACACTTATTGGGCGGAGAGAAAGAGAGAGGACAATTAAATAAAAAAATCGGGTTTAAACCCAGAGAATCAAAGCAAGCACGGACACAACAACAGCAATAAAAACAAAGAACAAAGAAAAAATTTCGGCAAAAATTTTTTTGAAAAAAAAAAAAAAATAAAAAAGGAAAAAAAACACAAAAAAATAAGACGTTACGTTTGTTTGACAAAAAAGAAAAAAAAAGAAAAAACACTTGATTATTATTATTATTATTATTATTTTTACTATTTTTACTATATTTGATTGACTTTTAAAGCTTATTAGTTTTTAAAATAACTCTTTTTTTTTAACAAAAATTGCATTTGAAAATAAACTTTTTATTCCTAAGAAAAAATGAATTGTTTCGAATGTGGGTTAAAGAATTTAGTGAACTTTAACCCTTTTGGCCCGAAAGAGCCGATATCTATCGGCCCTGGTGACCTAAGGCAAAAATAAAACACATCGATATTTCCTCCGTTTAGAATGCATCTGAGTGATTAATTGGTAATTTTGCTAAGTCAGAGTTCTAAGGATTAGCCCTCACAGTGTAAAAACAAACAAAAAAAAAAAACAATCAATTTTAACGAAGAAAGTGTCATTTGTGGAAGTTCACTTGGGACAGTAAGTGGGTAGGCTATAAGTGTGCACTTCTTGCACTACTACTGTGTGTGTGCACACACACTTCTTCACGCACGGTGACGCGACGACGCACTTCAGAATTTTTGTAATAGGCAAGTTCAAATCCCAGTCGTTACTCGTTCGTTCACTTTGCGTTCATAAATAAATGAAATGGGCTAAATAATACCCTTGAGAAAGGTATGAATTCCCACGTTCCCTCTAGCTATGGATTAAATAGTGCATCAAAAAAGCTACACACACACATATGATGCACACACACACACACACACACACACACACACACAGGAATTTACTACAAAATGATTGTTCTCTGCATTAAATGACCTTAAAAGATTGATAGGCCGTTAAAGCAAACTTTTTTGTTGCTAACTTTTAAACCTGAAAAAAAAATCCACGTTAGAAATAAATGCAATTAATTGCAGTATTTATTTTTTTTTATCGTTCAGAAATCAATTACACAAATCTGTTCTAAAATTGTAAATGAATTTATCTTAAATGCAAATAATGCATTCATTGAATGATGATCGTGTGTAAAGCGTGACTTTGTTGTGTCGTATTTAAAGGTTTTAATTATTCCTTTCTTCTTTTTAGTCATCTTACTTAAAAATTCAAATGACTTTTTTTGCTCGCTGACTGCATAGACTGCGATAATGGTTAAGAATTATTTTAATTTTATCCACTTACCTTATTGGAAATTCTAAACTTTGATTTTATTTACTTAGTCAATAGTAGCGTGCATTTTTATCCTCAGACATTAGAATTTAAAATGATACATGCGTTTTTAGCCAGTTTTTTTTTTCAAACAAGCTGAAGAGAAAAAAAACAAAGTTTTAACAGTAACACTCACTGTGACTGTGGTGGCACTGCGTGGTTGGTGCACTGTGCAGTGGAGTGAGTGCCAGTAGTGAGTGCACTCACTCACTGTCACTGTGGTCTGGTGTGGTGCACACTCACACACACTTCAAACACTGATTGTACTGAATGCACTCACTGCAAACTGCAGGTAGAAAACTTTTGGTGTGTGTAGATGAATAAGGAATTCTAATTGGGTTTCTTTGTTGATAGATATATTAATCTTCATTCCAGGGCTTCTTAATTATTTTTTTAACCACGACCCCCATGAGTGAGTGAGCTGTTTTTTCGCGACTCCAATCCAGACATATTAAATGAATTAAATATATTTAATTAACTATAATATACAAAAATATAAAATCAAAAATTGCACCACTGTTGTAAAATTGTATTAAAATAATAAATAATAACTATTTCTTACAACTCTATTTTGTAAAAACAGAGCAACAACTCCGTTTTCGACAGAATGCGATCCCAAGAATTTTCTTAGCGACCCCTACCGAGACCTACGACATGGCCTTACCCCATACCCCATAAGAAGCCAGAAAAGCCCTGTTTAACTCTTTAGACCCCAAAGGGTAGATATATTAGCAATGACGACCTAAGGCTAAAATTTAAAAATTTTTTTAAAAAAGACACGCCGATATTTTGGACCTGGTCCTTTAATAGAACGGCTGCTCTCTGAGTGAGTGGTAGGGGAGTGGAGAGTGTGGAGTGACTACTAGTTGGTAATCTTGCTAAGTCAGAGTTGAAAAGGATTAAGGATGGATTGTAGGTATTTTGGCCTTTGTAGAAAGAATAATTTGAGACTAATTTATTCTTAACAAATTTATTTAGTAGTAACTAAAAAAAATATGTAAATCAGGGGTATAAAAATAGTTTTTTTTTTCTGTTGAAATTTATTTTTATATTTGATTTAGTTTTAGACAGCAATTCTGCATGAATATTAATGAGTGCAGTGCAGCTGCTGCAGTCGGACGCAACCAGAAATAATTATGACATTCATTCCATTCATACGGGACGACTATGTTAACTTAAACTAGAAAACTTTGTACATTCAACAACGGCAACGGGCAAATTGGCCCCGTTAGAATTGGCATATTGTAGGTATTGAAATAAAAAAAGGAGTTTTCGGGTATCTTAGTAATAATTGCTTCTATTAAAAAAAGAATCTTTTGTCTTATTTATTTATTTAAAATTCTTTTCGCCCTCAACGGCCGATATATCGGCCCTGACGACATAAAAGCAAAAGAAGACACACTAATATTTTGGCCCAAATATGTTCCTCTAATATAATGGCCCTGTGTGTCTGTGTGTGTGATTATTACTTAGTAATTTTGATAATTCGAGGTCCGGAGGGTAAAAGTTTGGCTCCTTTTTTTCCTTTTTACTCCTAAATAAAAACAAAATTAAGCTAATACGATTGTAATTTTATTATTTTTCCACTTGAAACCTAACACACTGATAAAGATGAATAAAAGAATTAAACTATTAGACCCCAAACAACCCGATAATTTTTCTCTGGTTCGAAATTCTGGTTGGTTTGTTGTGTTATATGATCAGTTTGTTGAATAATGCAAGGACTTGTGTTGACTGACATGTGATTGGTAAACTTAAAATCATTTCATTTTTTTACGTTGAAATTAAAAAAAAACAGTTATAAATCGTTCAAATAGTCGCGTCAAGCTACACACACACACACACACCACTACCCACTTTTTTTAAAATACTAGGTCGATCGTTTTTTCATTTCACATTTTGATGTTACGTCCCTACAAAGTTGAATATGCATAAAGCGAGTTGTTTCATATCAATCAATGGCAATAATCTTCTTTCTGTCCTCCTATCTACACTAAACACTACTTGAACATTTTGCCCATTTGTAAAGTAAAAAGAGGATAACAACAACTCATTAACTACCTGTTCTTCAGGTTGACAACACACACACACACACACACAAGACACGACAACAACACGTACACACCAGTCACCACCAACCACCACTCAACGACACATACCCGGCGGCGACGGGACGGGCCACCCTCAACTCAATACCATACACCCTCATAACTTCCCAACCCGGTCAACTTTTATCACTTCCTCGGACCTTGCCGCCGCCTTCTCTATTTCTACTCATCTGTAACTGTCTGTCCACTCAGTAGTAGTGTGTTGTGTGGTCTCTGGTTGTTGTATTGTTGTAACTTGTTGGTTGTTACCATTTATTTCTATTACTTATATATTTAATAATCTCGGAAAACCACGAATTATTTTTTATTCTTTTCTTTTTTGACCTATCAACCTCTATTTAAGAGTCTTTCTTGGTTCCAGTTCTTCTGATAAACTGATAGTTAATTTCTTTTAAGTTTAAAAAAAAAGCCCAAACAAAAACGGCCTACATTTTTCTTTTGTTGTTTACGTAAAACATAGATATTATATTTTCTTTATTTAAGTTCAACAAGTTAATATAAGTTTTTAGTTTGTTGATTGTAAGTTTAAGGTCCAACGTTTAAGAATTTTATGGGAGGAAAAAAACCTTAAAAAACTTTAATTCATTTTTATTTAATTATTTTTTTCCTTTTGGTAGTGTTTTTTGTTTCAATTTTAATATATTTAAGAATATATTTTAAATAAAGAATATATTTTAAATAAAGATCTTTATTTATGTAATTAAAAAGAAAGACCAGGAAATTATCCCCTAACTTTTTGGTTTTCTTGTGGACAAAAAATAATTTTGTTTCAATTATTTTGGCCGTTTTCTCTCTTTCTCTCTCTCTCTCTCTCCCTCCCTCCCTCCGTCTGAAAAATAAAATAATAATAATAATAATAATAATTGAATAAATAGTAATTCTTGTGGTTTGGACTCCGACTCTTACTCGAGCCACAAAAATTCCATGGAATTATTTATTTTTATATAATGGTACTGACTGATTATCCATTCTCTCTCTCTCTCTCTCTCTCTCTCTCTCTCACTGGAAAATAATGGATTTAATTCAAGAAACGGAATACCTTAACTCTCATTCTTCTTCCTCAAAAAGGGATTGATTTTTAACTTCGAATTTAAAGGAAAGAAGGAAGGAAAGAAAAAAAAAGAAGGAAGTACAATGAACACACAAAGCCCGATAACAACAACAACAACATGATTTACTTAAACGTGTCTTCTTAACCACCCTCGTCAGTTTACGGGTACCTCAAGTACCCATTATTATCATCCTGTGATTTTAAAACGTGGACGTACGTCGTTTTGTTAGTCTGTTGTTTCAAACTTTTCCTCGTCTGGATGGTTATCTTTATCGTTATTCTTTTGATTATAATTATTATTGACTGATTTTTGCGTAGAAAGGATTTTTGGCCATGCCGTGCTATGTTTGAGTTGGGCTTCCTTGTTGAACCAGGGATTTTTCTTTTGGGGATGGGAATTACTTGCTTTCTTCTGTTTCAAGTTCATCAGGTAAGCCAAGAAGCATTTATTCCTATTTATTTCTGTTATTATCATAATTATTATTATTACTATTATTATTTATTATTTTGTTGACGGGTAATCTTCTAGCATTGTAAAAGTAAACTTAAGTGTTACTGCCTGTTGTTCGTTTGCTTTTGCATAAAGAACAGAGGGGGACTCTCTTTTAAAATCTATCAAAAATCCGGTAATTATTTGATCAATATGAAATTTCCACCTATTATTCAGTGAAGAATTAAATTTATAACGGTGTAAAAAAAAATTAATAATCGGTTTATAAATAATAATTTTGTCGGCCACTACAGGAAATGTTTACAGCACGATTTTTACTATTTTACATTACAAAGTTACAACGCTAAACTAGAAGATAACCTTGTTTACGTTATCAACATCCCTTTTTCAATTAATGTTATTTTATCTTTGTTATTATTGTTTTTGTTGTTGTTACCCCCCCGCACTTTTTCATAACTTTTGGATTTCATTTTTTTACTTAAAAATATTAACACGTTATTTTTTTTTTACTTTTCTTCACAAAAAATGAATAAATAATTACCTAATTTTGTTAGTAATGCCAGACAGCCAGAGCGAGCGGGTACCGGCAGTGCAAGTGAGTGCACACTAGACACACAGAGAGCACACACACTCAACTTCAGTCAAGAATAATCCTACGTGTGCATTTTCATTTTTGAATTTATTCGTTTACTTACCTAAATTACTTTACTTTCATTTTATTTTCTTTATTTTTGGTTTAATTTCAATTTTAAATCTATTTTTTTAAACGTGCTTTCATTTATTGTAAAAGGATGCTTTAGGTTAAAATGGTGTCTGTATTATAGGTGAAAAATGTGTGGTGGTGCTGGAAAAAAAAGATACGGAAGTTGAAATTAAATGTGAATTAAAACTAATAGTGAAATTAACGGGCAGATAGGGCTCGTTAACTCGGGAGAGTAACTCATCTTGTTGAAGGCAACAACACTAATAAGCCCATGCGTACACGTAAAATATCCTTGCCTAACTTGGGCTTGCTTGACCAAGTAAACAATAAAGGTGAGAATAGAAATAAATAAATAAAATAAAAACGAAAAAAAGCATTCATTGTAAAATAAAAGTAAGTTAGTTTTAATTCGGTTTTGAAAGCTTGATTTTTTTTTTATTAAATTTCAAAACTGTGATATTTTTTTTAATTTTCTAAATTTCTAAAGAATAAAATTAAAACAAGAAAAATATCAAATTTTAATTAAATAATTCTATTTTTTGTTTTTAATGGTTTAAACACTTCTACACAAAAGTTAAATTCACCCATATAACATCATTGCAACCAGATGTTTTAATATTCTGCATTTAATATTAAAAGTTTTTTTTAGTGTTTTAGGTCTATTTGGTTGGAATAAAATGAAAATTTGGGAAAAAAAGAAAAAACAACGCTTGAGATTATTTACCTATAAGTTATATTTACTTATCAACTGTAGAATTTTCACGTGCAACCAATAATGTGAATTTCCAGTAAAAACCTGTTGCCTGCCTGCAATATCAAATTTGTGCGTTTTTAAATTGCAACCTTCACAACACATTATTTGCTTGTTTGAGATTCTTCAAATGGAAGTGATCCTATTCCTAACAATTACTTCAAACTTGCTAGTTTTTGCTTTTTGTTGTTGTTTTTTTTTTCATTAAAAAAGAATGAATTGACAATAAATAATGACAAAATAATTATGACTCACTCACACAGACACTCACTCACTCACTCACTCACTAAGTCTTTAACTCACTCAGTCACTCCCTTAGTCCCTCTTTTACTACCCCACTCACTATTTCAGTCACTAAGACCTTTACTCACTCACTAAGACACTCCGTCTCTCATTTCCCCTCATTCACTAAAACCCTCACTCACTGAAACCCTCACTCACTCACTAAGACCCTCTCTTATCGGCTAAGACTCTCTCTCACCAACTAAGACCCTCTCTCACTGACTAAGACCCTCTCTTACCGACTAAGACCCTCTCTCACGGACTAAGACCCTCTCTCACCTAGTAAGACCCTCTCTCACCTAGTAAGACCCTCTCTCACTGACTAAGACCCTCTCTCACTGACTAAGACCCTCTCTCACTGACTAAGACCCTCTCTCACTGACTAAGACCCTCTCTCACCTAGTAAGACCCTCTCTCACCAAAGCTTGGACTCTGGGATCTTCTTGTATGACTTCAAATCAATCAAATCACATTCAAAACGATTTTATTCACTTTCAGGTTTCTTGAGCTGATGAGGCTCGTTAAGTTGGGAGAGTAACTCATCTAGATTTAAGGATCATACTGATTTTTGTCAACTCAATGAAGGGCAACACACTGATTACAAAAAGCCCAGAGGTATAATGCTGCTCTGATTGATATTTGTGTTTGTGTGTTGGCATATTGACCCTTGCAGATTTAGCTGACTCAACCACTGAACACTCACGAATCAGTGGTGAGCATCATGGGAATTTTAACTTCACAAGTATTCTCTAAAGACTAACGTGCATTTACCTAGTGGTTTAACCGTGCTTTCAAACACTAACTTAGGTAAATCCTGCCCTGATACGATGTGTCGTATTTTTAATTGGTCACAAGGTCTTACACAACTTACAAACTTGTGTAAGTTTGGCACATTGCTCTTACCAAGGCTTTTTGCATTCTGGGTTACCCTTCGCCTAGATGAGTTGCTCTCCCGAGTTCATGAGCCCCATCTGCCTGAGGCAGCTAAAGCTGAATACAATGGTATTTGACTGGGATTTAAACTTGCGTACTACGATTCCAGAGCCTGAGCTTTTTACCAATGGTCCAACTTTGCTGTCCAATATTTGAATATTTTATATTCACAACATTTTACCTGAAATACCTTTTGGCCTTCTTCAGATGTTGCTCGAATGTTGGAAGCTTTTTTTGTCTGTGTAAGCAACATCTGAAGAGGGCCAAAGGGTATTGTTGGGGAGTAAAACACCCCTCATTATAGACTCGCCGACTCAGCGAAGGTCGTGCGACCGACGAGTCACTCCGAGAGACACTTCGAGACTTCACCTCGAGGCTGGGAGTCGCCTTGACGCCGTCTCCGGGGCAGGTCGCCCCAGCGGCTATATATTTCTGTTATATTTATAATACACCCTTTATACTGTCTCCGTTGTCTTTGTCTTTTTTCCACAACAGGTATATTGGCTGAAACGTTGTAAATATAAAAATAGAAATGAGAATAATAGTCTGTATAATTCAAACAACAATCATAACTCTTGAAATTTGGACAATTTCAAGTTTTTGATGAAAAATCCTTTTCTAATCACTTTCTATACTTATACCTTTTTGTTTGACATAATTAGAGCTGTGATAATATCTTTTTAATAACGATTATTCTTGTCACAAACTTTACTATTTTGCGATTTTCTTTTAATTTCTACTTTTTATCATTTCTTTTTACTCTTTACTTATGAGTAAGGCTGTGACAATATGCTTTTATTAAAAAATATTCTTGTCACAGTCCTGTTAACTAAAGATCTGACAAGCATATTCTTTAGAGTATTCTTAAATCAGAAACAGAAAAAAATTCTTAAAGCATTTATAGTCGATATTTTTGCATTAAAGATTTTCAAATTATAATTTTATTTTTTAAAGTCAACAGAAATCGGTCAATAATGCAAAAGAAATTTAAATTTTATGATATTTACTTGGTGAGCACCCCCAAGTTTGGCACAAGGCCATTTTTATGTGCTCTTACCCGGGCTTTAT
>JAUZSX010336325.1:0-10769 GCA_034780655.1 Idiosepius hallami
GTTCATCTAGGTGAAGGGTAACACCGAATATATAAAGCCCGGGTAAGAGCACGTAAAACTGGCCTTGTGCCAAACTTAGGTTAGTGTTCACCGAGTAAATATCATATATATATATATATATATATATATATATAATCATATAGCCCATTTAATAAATAGGAAAATTATTAAACCTTATCATAAATATTCAAAAAATAAAAAAAATTAAAAAAATACTTTAAAAAGATAAAGGATCAAATATCTCTAATCTTAATGGCTGATGGTAACTGGGATGAATGTTTTACCTCGTGAACAAAGAATTCAATTAAAATCCTGAAAACAATGACCGAATTTTAGCTTTAAATTTAAAGAGAAAGGGACGCTGGAAAATCTTTCGTTTGCTGCTTTTTTTTTCAACGATTAACTCTCTAAGGTTTATTGAATTCACAAATATCGTTGAAGCACGATCAATTCCCTCCGGCCATTGGCTATTCCCTAAATACGATTAAATAAATTCTGTAACTTACAAACAACAAGACAATATGTCCTTGATAATGTTTAGGTCTTTGTCTCGTTTTAAAGCAGATTTACATTCATCCTTATTTTTCTTTCAATGTAGACAAGGAAAATGATTTCTTATTTTCCTATGTTAACAAATGGGAAGATAAAGGAGGACAGAACACTCGACAAAAAGAAGGACATGTTAACTGAGCAGGGAGAAAACAATATAAATTTTAATAATAAATTTTAATATCGTCATTTAAGTTTTTCTACTCTCATTATCGTTGTTATATTAACAATGAATATTGATTGTCTAAATTTAATAGATGGGTTTTTATAATTATCATGATTTAAGTTTTTAGACTTTTACTCTAATTTGTGTTGTTATCTTAACAATGTATATTGATTGTCTAAATTTAATAGACGGGGTTTTATAATGATCATGATTTAAGGTGTTTAGACTTTTACTCTCATTTTCATTGTTATCTTAATGAATATTGATTGTCTAAATTTAATAGATGGGTTTTTATAATTATCAGGATTTAAGGTTTTTAGACTTTTACTTTAATTACTTTTATTGATATCTTTACAAATCTTTAAAATGAATAATGATTGTCAGAATTTACCTGATTTATTTTAATTGTCACTATCTAAGATTTAAGGACTTCTACTCTCATTTAGGTATTAACTTTATTATTCGGACCTTTTTCCTCATCCTAGTAGGTATTTTTGATGTTACTACACTACGTTTCGGATTAGTCTCCCACAGGCCTTCTTCGGGTGTAGTAACATCAAAAACCCTACTAAGATGAGGAAAAAAGTCCGAATAATAAAATTAATACCTAAATTACGATGCCTCATCTCAAAAATAAAATAAAAGATTCTACTCTCATCTTTAGTGTTATCTTCACAATGAATATTGATTTTCTGAATTTAATAGATGGATTTTGATTATTATCCTTATTTAAATTTTCATACTTCAACTCTCATCTAGATAATACTCTGAATATTGGTTGTCTGAAATTATGAGATGAGTTTTTATTAACTTTAGTCAGGTTATTTAGACTTCTGACCACATCTTTATTTTTATTTTCACAATTGATGTGGATTATATGAATTTTTAAACAAATAAATAGAACACATACGCATTATATATATGATATGTATAATGTATGTATAAGTATTTATATATAATAACAATGGAGGTTACTGATATAGAACATTACCAATTATTGAAAAAACAAAAAAGAATATGTACAGAAAAAGTTACAGGAAAATCTAGTAAAACATTAAATAGAGATTTGAT
Source organism: Idiosepius hallami (assembly GCA_034780655.1). NCBI lineage: Eukaryota > Metazoa > Mollusca > Cephalopoda > Idiosepiidae > Idiosepius > Idiosepius hallami. The sequence continues at coordinate 1,787 of JAUZSX010336325.1, forward strand.
GTCGGAACTGGTCAGATTTTAATTAACTCTCGTCAAGGAAATATCAGTGACACTTATTAAACCAGTGAATATGTTTGCATCTCTTAATATGCTTGCAATTTTCAATATGTTTATGGATCAATATTCCTGTTAAATATCAACTGTTCAAAATTCGGATGCTTTAATCAAATTGTATTTCAAAAATGTTGCTGAAATTTTGGCTTTTTTGTCTCGAAATGTGACGAATTACAATGCGAAAATATTCGACTGCCATCAATGATGGTCTTAAAAATGACTCTTATTAAATTCTTACAAATTTGAAAAATAAGAGCCGAACCACAGTCGCCAGGCAAGGCGAGCAGCACCGCGCCAGCCCAAATTGCCAGGCCAGCCTCGCCGGGCCCCCAGTCGACACGGGAGACTAGTCACACTGATCCGGGCTCCCAGTCGACACGCAAGGCTAGCGGGGTGACTCGGGCCGGGCCGGGTCGCCTCGCCTCGCGTGCCCACTGGAACGGACTCGACGTTTCTCCTCTAGATATAGCTACTGGGGCGGGCTCGGCGTAGCCCAACTCGCTTGAAAACTTGGGCTGTTCGACGCAGGCTCGGCTGACGATGTGACTTTGGCTGGTTCGGCTCGGCTCACGTGGTGACTTGGGCCGGGTTGGCTCACCTCGCGTGCCTACTAGGGCGGGCTCGGCGTGGCTCACCTAGCTATAGTGACTGGGGCTGGCTTGGTGAAGCTAGCCTTGCTTGGCAACTGGGACCGTTCGACGCTGCTTGTGGCCGGCTCGGCTCGCGTGGCAACTGGGGACGGCTTGGCGCAGATCAGCTTGGTGCAGCTCTCCTTGCAATAACAACTAGAGCTGGCTCGGCGTGGGCGAGTGTGGTGCGGATTGGCTCGCTTGGTGACTCGGGTCGGCTTGGCTTGGCTCGCCTCGCCTCGCGTGGCGACTGGAGCCTACTTGTCACGGCTCGCGTCGCGTTGCGACTGGGGCCGGCTCGACACGGCTTGCCTCGTATGGTGACTAGGGCTGGGTTGGGGCGGCTCGTCTCGCATGGCGACTGGGGCCGGCTTGGCCTTGCTGGCCTCACATGGTGACTAGGGCGGCTTGCCCCGGCTCGTTTCGCGTGGTGAATAGGGTAGCCTTGACTCGCCTTGCGTGGTGACTGTGGTTGGCTTGGCTTGACTCCCCTCGCGTGGCGACAGTGGCCGGCTTGGCTCGGCTAGTCCCAGGAATTCTTCGACTGACTGTTGTCATGTTTGCTAAACGACCTGTTTATATACAAAGGAATACTACCTTATCTGCATAAGATCAACGACTGTTCGAGTTGGCAGGACGATATTCTAACAGATTAAAACATGGTCGCCTCCATTTTCAGGTTTCATCAACCATTACACCTGGTGGTGCGTTGGACAAAAAATTGTTTCTGTAGCATACTTGTTTTACGACAAAGAGCCGCTAGCCCTTCATCAAGATGTGATACTCTCCCGAGTTAACAAGCCCAATCTGCCCGAGGCGGGTAAAGGTAAATGGTTTTTGACTGGGATTTAAAGTCACGTAATACGATTCCATGGTCTGAGGTTTTAACAATGCTCCCCCTCGCCACCTATTTTTCAGGTTGCCGCCTCCGTATTGCACACACTGGTAAACATTTTCACTAATCAGCTTGGTTTTATACAGTTGAGAGGCTATCTAGTTTGCAAAGGAACGATGTTACTTTGTTTGCATTAGTCTACCTGATCATTGGAAAATAAACTGTAGACATCGCTATTTTGATTTTCCTTACCTCCTCTTCACCAGACATAATACATAACCCTTGAAGGTGAGTTGTTTGTAGTACTAATACTATAGCGCCTAAAATAAGAAATTATTTTCCACACAACGTTATAGAATGAAATAACGTATCCATTTCTATCACTAGCGAAATGCAATAAAATTTAAACAATAAAATTTACAACCTTAAATTTCCTGCTTCTTATCGACAACCTTGTGTTTGACAATGCGGATAAAAAACCACCCGAATAAAAATCATGCTCTGAATTTTGTTACTGTTTGCAACAAAAAAGTAAAAAAAAAAATTATAGTCATAATATTCGTGAGAAATTTTCTTTTAATTTTTGTATGTAGTTTTTAGCATATAAAATTATAGAAGAGCTCTTGAACGTTGTAAGATGAATAAAACAGCCATTGTAATCAGACTTTGATCGAGGGCGGAGTCGCAGATGAGCACCGAAAGATTCTATACGGAAAGAAAACGAAATAAAGTAAACACGACAAGAAGCGATCCCCGAGGTAATACAGCTACGAGCAAAAGTTATTTTATTGGATTTTTTTGTATATTTTTGTATTTCTCATAACAAAAAAAAAACAACAAAAATAAATAATTATTTTTATTGGAGTTTTAATCGATTTTGCAATTTGTCTCTTGGCCTTCACTTCGACTTCTCGAGTTTTGTGGGAGAAAATCGAAAGATGGCGAAAAGCAACACAGAGTCAAATATCGAGATAAATTAGTATGGGCAAACGATAAATTCTATTTGGGTCGATAATTGCTGTTTCATTTTTGTTATTTGTATTAAACTTTTTTGATTTCGTGTCTATTTCTTATTCGATTATTTTCAGCTTTATTTCACTGACGTTTTTTTTATTACTGTTTTCCCCTCTACTCTTCACATTCGTAAATACTCATACTTTAGATTTGAAAAAGTGTACACCAATTTAAAATGACTTAAACGTAGGGTTTGATGGACTTTCATATATCACAAAAAATAATCTTTTCTTGGTATAAAATAACGAGAAGAGTGAAGAGCTTTTTTTATTGCTACAAATGACTGTATATACTCTAAATTTAAAAGAGTTAAGTATTACTGAACATTTTGTACACTACATCCCACCTAAATGCGTTTGTTAGTTAAATATTACGCATGGGAATAAGACTTTTCTGTATAGAATTCAGTAAAAAAAAGTATTTGTTTTGATTTTAACATTTAATTAAAAAAAATTAATTAAACTTTTTAATAAGTTTTGAGACCTAAAAAGAAGCGTTGTAGTTCCCAAATCTATATAAGATATGTATGATGAAAGTACATTTTTTAAATAATTTTTTTTACTGTAAAACTAAAAAATTAATAGATTATAGTTCTTTTAAAAAAAAACATTTAAAAAATTATTTATTTAATATATATTTATGTATATATATATATATATATATAATTCTTTTGTCGGGCACAAACCCAAGTTAGACATAAGGCAATTTTTACGGGCTCATTAAATCCATGGGTTTTCGTAAACTGTGCTGTCCTTCACTTAGACGAGTTACTCTCCCGAGTTAACGAAACTCATCTGAACTTATATATATATATATATATATATATATATATAGATATATTATTAGTTTATTTAAATTTCTATATAACAATGCTGCGTTTTATGTCAATCAATGCTGAGAACAATCATTATAGATAAATGTTCTTTTTGTCTACACGTACTTAAAAAAATGAGCAGGATTTATTCCATAGCTGGGGATGTGGGTGGATTCATCCCATTCCAAAGAGTATTAGTCCAATTATGAACGCAAATCGAATCACTAGGATTCGAACTTGCGTATTACAATTCCGAACCCTTTTGGCCAAATTGACCTCTTCCTTGATTTATATTCATAAAATACTGACTGGGTATGCATAAATAGTTACATACAAGCTTTCACATGTTCTGATTTGTTTAATTTCAACATAGTATTTTTTTAGATCGATCTGATTGTTACTTCGATTGGAAATCATTTCCTTTCCCTAGGCAAATTGTCACTAGATTAGTGATATAATCAATTTTACCAATATTAAATTTAATCAAAAAAATGGCTGCTTAAATTTGGCTTGAATGGCTTTGTCGATGATTATTAAGTTACTTTCTACTACTTTTCCTTTAATAAAGACCAACCGAAATACCCGATTTCTTGCTCAACAAATCAACATTAAATGAATGCTAAATTATTATTTAGGGCTATTGTGCATTCACTAATCACAATCTCAGATTGAAAAAGAAATTGGGCAACAAAAAAATGGCTTGTCCGATAGGAAGTAATTTGGTCGATTATTTGAAAAACATGGCGAAGAGGTTTTCAGTTTAAGGTCATAGCCATGAAATATCTGTCACAAATAGAATTGTGAAGCAGAATTAGTGAATTATAGTTTTTATTTTTGAGATGACGCTTCGAAATTTAGGGATGAACTTTATTATTCAGACTTTTGTCCTCATCTTATTAGGTTTTTGATGTTTCTACACTACGTTTCGGCCTAGTCTTCCTCAGACCGTCTTCAGGTGTTTTACCCATAATCTCACATAAGGATGCTGGGTTTCATCGTAGCATCCCTAAGGTTAAGGTTAAAACACCTGAAGACAGCCTCAGGTAGATTAAGGCCGAAATGTAGTGTAGAAACTACTAAGATGAGGACAAAAGTCCGAATAATAAAGTTAAAAATAAAATCTTTTTAGGTCATTTAAAGCCGATTTTTTTAAATAACACAATATGCATTATTTAATTCAGAATTGGCAAAAATATGTGAATTCATACTTTTCCCAAGAGTATTAGTGAAAATATGAATGTTATCAGAACAACTGCGTATAGAACTCTCGTATTATGTTTTTGAATTCATCCGATTCTATCCTCTGTCCTACATGGACACTTCCGTACTCGCGATTAGTTCATGATTACATAGTTTAAAGTCTTTCTGTGGTAGTGTTTGTCTATGTAATAAAATAATTTAGTTAAGCTGTTACTATTGTGATTGTGAGCTATGTCGATTCCGAATGGCAACTAGAACACTCAACAACCACAATCCATTCTAGACCAAAAGCAATGAAGATCACGGCTTGGGGAGGGTTACCATATCCGGGTCAGGAAATACCCAGGTTAGTTTCTAAAGGTGCTGTTAAACCACTGAGTAGATGCACCCTTAGTCTTTGGCTAGATAAGCATCTATACATGCAACTGGGGACCGCTCGTGAAGTTCAAATTCCCATGAGATTCGCTGAATCATGTGTGTTCAGTGGTTAAGTTGTGTAAACCTCCAGAGGTCAGTACACCGACACACACATACATCTGAAGGCACGACAAACCTGGGTTAAAACAAAACAAAACAATAAAAGCCTACGAATAGTTTGCCTGGCCATATGCGTCTCTGAGAAAATGAAGATGGCGGCGCAAGCAACAGGACGAAGCAAGAACGCAAGGCTATACAGCAGAATTAGCTGCAAGGCAATAAGTGGCTGAAACAATAGCATTGATCTTTCGTTGATTAGAATACAAAAGAAAGAAAAGCCGAAGCATGAAACGATCCAGTTCAACAATAAAATATCAGAAATACTTTTGTCTACGGCGTGGGAATCTGAACCCCCACAGCCACATGCATCACAAAGATGTTGAAGAAGAATGGACAGTGAAAGAGAGGAGTTTTCAAATTTCTGAAGTTAGATGATGCTAACTAGGTTTTTTTTTTAAATTGAATTTTCTCAATCGGGCATTTCTGATAAGATCTTTTGTCAGTCGATAAAAAATTAACATTTAAAAATTAAAGCAATTAATACATATATATATGTATATATATATATATATATATATATATATATATATAAAATAGAAAATTGGGAAATAAATTCCGAAAATGTGAGATAGAAAAAATAAAAACAAGAATATATTCAGTGCAAACGAGTTGCGGATTTTTCCTTCTTCAAAAATTCCATTTTTCATATTAATATTAAAAAAGACCTTGTCCCAAGCCAGACACAATGGACAAAATATAGTAATGATAAATGTGCCATGAAGAAGAAAAAATTTGAAACGCGTCCTCATTGAATATGTTCTTGTTTTTTCTAATTAATTTTTCTATCACATATACATCTATCTACATTTATCTATCTTTCCATCTAGTTCTATGTCTGTCCATGTATCTGTTTACATCTATCTATCTATCTATCTATCTATCTATCTATCCATCTATCCATCTATCTATCTATCAATGCATCTATCAATGCATTTATCTATCTATCTATCTATCTATCTATCTATCTATCTATGCATCTGCCTCTTTATCTATCTATTTATCAATATATCTATCTATCTGCACGATTATTCTCTCTTCCCTCCCTATCTCTGTTTTTCTTTATTTCAATCAGATTTATTCTTAACTTCGGTGATCTTACGGGAACGCAACATGACCATACTATCACCGAATTTAAGCAAGCCGAGCATGGTCAGTGGTTAGATGGGTGACCATTTAAGAATACCAGGTACTGTACCAGGGCAAATAACAGACCTTCTCGTGGTACCCCTGGTACTCCTTTCAAAGAAACCAATTGTTATACCACGCACTTCTCTGTGTGATACGATATAATGATTAGATTTATTCTATTGTTTCAAATATCCACCGCTTCGTGGATAATAAGAATTTCTGGTCAAGCTTGTCTGGTTCAATTTATACATAATTAACCATTTTTACATCCGTGCATATCTTTCGATATATCGTATGTCCAGGAATTCTATTTCAAATATTACCACCCACTGTGTTTTGTGCCATTAATCACTTACTGGTTCTTGCTCGGATAAGTTCTCAACATAGCAGGAGATTATAAGTCATAGTGACTACCTTGAATTTTCTGATTCTTGTCCAACTTAAATTTTAGACCGTTAATTAACAAAATGCGAAATATATATTGATATTTGGGGACAACTAAGTCTGTTTATTTGTTTAGTTTTGTTGTACAGTATATTCACATTTTTAGGTCATTTAATGCGAAGAACAGTCATTGTTTTAATTTTCTGATTTTTGTCTAACTTGCTAAATATATATTGATATTTGGGAAAAACTAAGTTTGTTTGGTTTTGTTGTATGGCATATCTACATTTTTGGGTTATTTAATGCCGAGAACTGTCATTTTTTGATAAACGTTCTTTTTATCCACACATAGTTTTTTGAATAACACAATGTGGACTATTTAATCCATTGCTGGAGGGAATGTGGGGATTAAACCTTTCTAAAGGGTACTAGGTCAATTATGAATGTAAACAAAACGACTATCGCACGTATTACGATTACAAACCAGAATTGGTTACCCACTAGGCCAAATGGGCCACCCTTCTATGTTGCTGATATTGATGGCGTAAAACTGTGCATCTTCCATAGGGGTGGGCCAGAGGCAGAGATGTTGTTATACCTGCTGTTACTACTGCTACTACTGCTACTACTACTACTACTACTACTACTGCTACTACTACTACTACTGATTCGTTCAACTTGATACCTGTTACACACTCATATATATACCATTACATTCATATTTACACACACACACACACACACACACACACATACACACACACACATATTTATATATATGTGTGTATGTGTGTATGTGTTTGTGAGTGTGTGTTTGTTTATATCATAGAGAACATAGATAAGATTTATCTATCCAGAAGGTGGTCGTACACGACTCAAAACGTTCCTTTGGAATCTCTGGGTTGACGAGAAAAATCACTTATAATAATGATTAAAAATTGCATATTATTTATTATTATTAAAAATAATAAGATATTTTTTTTAATAACACATGTATAAAATTAGAGGATCTATAAATATTTATTCATTCGTTAAAGCTATATATAAAATATATAGAACCTGATAAAACCTATTAGAAAGTCAAGTAGTTTATTGCCAATCCGCAGAACCCAACACTCTGAACTTCACATAAGCCCTTCCACATTTATATGCACTTACTCGCTGCTAACCATGTACATCTTTTTTTATGTCCTTATCTGACCTCTAAAGACACATACAGCCACCTTGTCTCCATCCTATAATGTCTACTTGTATCATTTTTAAATGGACTCTCTCAGTGTGAACTAATACCTGTCATGTTGAAGAAATTTATCATTTTCACATATTCCAGTTAAACTCCTGTCAACGAAGTTTATTCTATACATAAACGATGATAGAATTTTGTAAAAGCTTGCCTAACCAAATAATGGAATATTTTATCGTAGTTATTGGTATAAATTTTGTCTGTTTTCAAATATTTATTTTAATGGGAGGAGAAAAAGAAAACGAATATTTAGTAGTACATGGGTGATTCCAAAAGTAAAGGCACTTATTTTTAATTATTATTTTTAAAAATTGGGTAGCTACGAATACGGGTGTTGTATCATTAAAATGAGTGACCTTTTGTGCTACAAAATTGCTTTTTCTACAAAGTCACAACCATTCTCAAGTACTTTTGCCATCGATGAACGAAACAGTTTATTTTTACCTCTTGGGCGTACTTTGTCCCTTGCATCTATGTTGCCACTTTGGAATAAACGAAGCAACTCCTCAAACTTGCTAAAATTAACTGAATCAGTTCAACAGTTGAAGATAAATGTTGATCGGTTCAATTTTTCACCAATGAGAAATTCAATGGCGCACTTCTGCTTCTGACTAACATCCAAATACCGGTGGTTGCTTTCTTTGAGTATCCAGCTGTCAATATCTACAACAGAAAGATGAAAATCTCATCTCTAAAAGTTCATGAATTCATAAGTTCATTTATCATATCAATACAATTTACAATCCCCTATGATCTATTATAGATAAAAAAGGAGTCATTACTTTTGAAACGACCCTTGTAGTAACAGTTAGTTGTTACAACGATGAATCTAATCATGTATCTTTTCAAGATACAAGTCTCAACTCGTCATTTAGTCTTGAGTAGTTAAATGAAAAAGAAGATAAAGCTTTTTTTATGTTGAATTTTCTGTTTGATTTCTACAATTTTCAATGACGTAAAATAATAAAGACCATTAAAATCGTTCCTAGATTTGATTGATTGTTATATAAAGAAAGTACAAAAGAGAAAAGTATGTGTGTTTTCTTGGAATTGCATTATACTCCCACATAATCATTTCAAAGAAATTTGATGACTTTATTGTCTGTCTATGCGTCTGCCAATTACTCTTTCCCTATATATATATA
>JAUZSX010336336.1:0-10769 GCA_034780655.1 Idiosepius hallami
AAACAATCGTGGGACATCCAAATCAAGAATAGTTAGCCTTGGCCTGCCTTGGTTTCTCTTGCCTTCACTAAGCTGTGAGTACAGAAGCTTCCTTGGCAAACAATCGTGGGACATCCAAATCAAGAATAGTTAGCCTTGGCCTGCCTTGGTTTCTCTTGCCTTCACTAAGCTGTGGGTACAGAAGCTTCCTTGGCAAACAATCGTGGGACATCTAAATCAAGAATAGTTAGCCTTGGTTTGCCTTGGTTTCTCTTGCCTTCACTAAACTGCGAGCTGGAAGTCTGTTTAATCTGAGATTGCAAAAATTCTCTAACAACGGGAAGAGAAAGCTCGAGCGAGTAGGGTGAGGTCTTCTTGAGGTCTCCAACGTGACTTGATCATCTTAGTACTGAACAGGCTCTACGTTGCTTAACTTGCGTATTCAGGCGAAAACCGGTGACTGGACCGTACTGGCAGTGACGTAAGTGACAGCAAAACACGGCGGAGGCGGTGACAGCTTTTTCTGACACCTTCAATTACTTAACATAACCAGAGAGATTTTAACAGCGATCAGACAGATCAATAAATGCTCATTCAAAACCCACACTTTCTAAATTCCACTCCCCCTCTAATTTTGTCCTCGGTCTCTCTTTTCAACCTGCTTCAAAACGGTTTTATACTTCGTTGAGCCCTAAATAGATTCCTTCCTTGAGAAGCCAGCATGGCCATAAACGAATCTACTTTTGAGACACATTGCCATCAAGGGCCATTAAAATCTCTTAAAATGCTAATTTTAATAGGACTATAGGGAGGTCCATAAATAAATTTAACACTCCATAAACCCATCGTTTTTTTTTTTTTTTTTATTATTTGTTTGTAGAATAGTTGGTTTTTAATGACATATCATTCTTCTTTAGGCCATTTTAATGTCGGGTACAATTTTTTTTCAAACCTTGGAACTCTAAAAAGCCGATATATCGGACCTGAGAACATAAGGCAAAAAAACACGCCAATGTTTTGAGCATTCTGAGCACTGAAATTTTCATAGCACAGTGGCAACCTATATTTCAAGAATTAAAATTTGAACAAACATTTGGAAGAGCTTTTAACACATTATTATTAACATAGTGTACACGACGGTACTGACTGACTGCTTTAGTGCCGCGCCACGCGTTGTATTCCTATATAAAAAGCTTCCTTAATTACTTTAGTAGCAAGCCTTTCTCAGGAGGGCCCTTCCTGTGCACGAGGAAAGCCAGACAAAACTTAAAAGAAAGGACTACTCTGTCAATTGTTGGTCTAGAGACTTCAAATCTAATATATAGTATAGAGTATTCGGGCCTAAATGAACTTTATAAGAGTATTTTTTTTTCAATGTGTAAATATATTTTTACCTTATACCTCTTATTTCTTTATTTGATACTTCCTAGTTTGGAAAGGGATAAACATTGTGAAAAACTCTAAAATATACTTATATGTCGACGTGGCCCAGTGGATAGACAATCGGACTTCGGAACCGTACTACGCGGGTTCGAATACAAGTTCTTCTGTCTACGTTAGAAAAGGTATAAAGCTGCTAAAAAATTAAGTTTAAAAAAAAGCACAGTTCAAAATGAGCACAAAAGCAGCCGGAAAGCATTCTGACCGCTGAAATTTGCATAGCGCAATGGCAACATATATTTCAAAAATTATGATTTGAACAAACATTTGAAAGCCCTATCTTCCCTCCAGCTATGGGGTAAATAGTTCAAGCAAGACCTCAACGGCGGATGCGGCAAATGCTGTCCATAGTGACACAACGGCACTGAAGGCAGAGAAAGCTGAGCTGCTCCAACAGAGAATAGCCTCCAGTCGTCGTAGTTCTCTCCATGCCATTGGAACCAGGTTCTCCTTTGACCGCAGCCAGTCTCCCCACGTTTGGTGACCAGTGGTGACTGGTGCACATTACACACAGACGCCTTCTCGAAAGGGTCCGCAGAAGAACCAAGACGGAGGTCGGTCATACTTGATAACGGGTGACCGCCAATGAATGAAAAGAAAAAAATTACACCTTTATAACGTTCATTCATTTATTATTCACTGAATGATCGAAGAAAAATGTAAAATTGTAAATATTGATTCGATAATAATTACATCATTTTGGTAGATTTTTATAAAGCACCACACACCACACCAACACCACACCAACCACCAACTAACAACCACATAATTGGACCGGATTTTACAAGCTACTCGGTACTTTACAACGTTACAATGTCACAACGCTAAACTAGAAGATAACCTAAAAAAAACAATAATACGTTTCCTTTTTTATATGTATTTTTTACTCAAAGAAACACTCACTTATTTAACACGTTTATACAAAAAGTAGTTTTGCAAAGGTAATGTTTAAATGTATAAATTTAGATATTACAAAAAGTAGTTTTGCAAAGGTAATGTTAATTACAAAATAAATTTAAATATTACAAAAAGTAGTTTTACGGTAATGTTTAAATGTACAAAATAAATTTATTTATTTAACATATATAATATTTTTTAAGTAGTTTTGCAAATGTATAGTCTAAATTTGTAAAAAAAAATATAATTATTTAAAAAAAAAATTAGCAGAGCGTAGTTTCGATCTACGGACCTCTGGGTTATGGGCCCAGCACGCTTCCACTGCGCCACTCTGCTTCACACAGAATTCAAGCAGTGAACAATAAATCTTATATTTACAATACAATATAAAAATGTTTTATTTGTATAAAAATTTAAATTTATTTTGTTATATTTAGAAAACATTTTAACATCTCCTGCATTCACTATCAAGATAGATTAAATATTTATTTATATAAAATAATAGTAATTTAGTTAATAATAATTTGTTGATGTTCTTCGTCCTTAAGTCGCTCTGTTCTTTCTCTCTTCTCAGTGATAATTTCTCACTCATCAGAAATAAATAAACATGGAGGCTTCGATAGCCGACACTGATTATTTCTTTCTTTCACATTTAAAATTGGGTATAACTGATTGATTTTTAGAAAATCCATTCTTAACTAAAAATGTTTTAGGATTTGCTTGTAAAGGTTTTTTTTTGTGTGTGTAGTGTCCTATCCAATCGAAATTTTCGCCGTTAGTGACTGACTGACTAGTTAGTTCGTGTTGATGTTGGAAAGTAAAAAAAAAATCACAAGTCAGAGATAAAGCCGCAAAGAAAGCTATTTTGTCTTACAGAAATAAATAATTTATTATAAGATCAATATATGTCTTTCTTTTTTGAGTATGTTTTTTTAACGTACACACTAACATTTTTAATTACATTTTATTTGCTTACCATGATTTAACTCATATTTTTTTAATCTATTTTTTTACCTTGTTTTTTTTTGTTTACAAGAGATTATTCAATATTTTTAATTTTCAAAACAAATTTAAATCAAATTCATAATAAAAATAATTAAACCATTTTTATTTACTTTTTTGTTGCAATAATTTTTTTTAAATACTCAACGAAACAAAATTTTAAAAAATCATTTGCATCCACCACAAATCATCGTTCGTTCTTCTTCATGCAACGCAACAACAACAATCATTTAAGGAACTTTAAAGCAGAGTAAATTTTTAAAATCTTTACTCGGTTTTGTGAGCATATTTGGAAAAGTAAAATAAAACACGAAAAAAAAGTTGTGTTATCCTTTAAGAAAATGAAAAAAAAATTACTTAGTACCAATGAAAATCTTTCGCATACACACAAACAACCAAACACCACCAGCCACTAGTAGTGGCTGGTTACGATCCTGTCATTTTTTCACAGATAACATTTATCATCCTTATTTTTATCTATATTATTTATCGTTATTATTTGACATCGTCCAAAGAACTATTTATTCAGAGAAGTTACAATTTTTTACAAGTTATGAATTCGGGGTGGACGTTGATGTGTGTTCTACATTTTTGCTTTTTTATTAGCTTTTTCTTATTTGTTTACGTATTCAACTAAACCATAAAAATCTTGTGACCTTGCTTGATGAAGTAAATAGTAAGAGATAAAACGATAAGAGAAAGGATAGCCTTTGATAAAGGTTTTCTACTTAAAGATAATCCTACCGACAGAGTTGAAGAATGAAAACAACGCTTTAACAGAAAGCTTACTCAAGTCCAAGGGAGATAACTTATACAACAGTTTAAAATCATAGCACTTGGGATCTTGATTTTTTAGTTTGAAATTATTTTAAATCCATGGAATTACAATAAAACTTGATTCTTTAACAATTTATTTAGGTAGTTATCATATCATAAAATGTACAAAAACTAAATTCTTATTTATTTTACTTTTCTGAAAATTTGATGGTTTGGTTAAATTAAGACATTAATCTTTGAAACATGACTTAGCAAAATTACCATCAACTCCATCAGAGCCGTTATTAGAGGACCAACTTAAGGCTAATATATTCTTTTGCCTCAGGTCGTTAGGGCCAATATATCAGCCCTTTAAGGTCTTAAGAATTAGGTTCAGATTTGAATAAAGAAATGTTAATCCTTTGAACACCCACTTATCAAAATTAACAAGTAGTCACTCACAGTTGTTATATCAAAGGAAAATATTAAAGCCAAATTTGCATTATGTTGTCAGGCTCGATATATCAGCCTCTTAGGATCCAAAGGATTAAACATATTGTAAATCTATGTTTTCTTTCTATTAAATTTTCAAACTTTTTATTGAACTTATTAAAATAAAAACTTTTACATTTAAAGAAAAGTCCTGTTGCTTCTGTCAAATTTCAGATTTCTACCTTTTCTTGGCGTCTAAGAATATATCCATCCAAATGATTCTCCAAAGTACAGGGGAAGGTTCACTTGGCCTTATGGGTAGGCAGTCGAAGTTCGGAATCGTGAGATCTACTTGGCCCAATGGGTAGACAGTCAGACTTCCGAATCGTGGGAAGGTCCACTTGGCCTAGTTGGTAGGCAGTTGGACTTCCAAATCGTAAGGTCCATTTGGCTTAGTGGGTAGGCAGTCAGATTTCAGAATCTTAATATGCAAGTTCAAATTCTAGCCGTTCTATTAGCGTTCATAAATAAACTAATACCCTTGGGAAAGATTTGAATCCCCATGGCTATGGGTTAAATAGTGCACATTGTGTTATTGTAAAAAAAAAAGATGTAAGGATGAAAAGAACGTTTATCAAAAAAATTTTGTTCTCAGTATTAAATTACCTAAAAAAAGTTGATATGAGAAAAAAGAAAAATTAGATAGATTAGAAATCTTCTCCAAAGTATTTGAATGTTCTGGGTTGCAAGTTGCCCCCCCCTTTCAACATACCGGAGCATTCGACTATATATATATATATGCATACATATACAAATATATATATAGAGAGAAATAAGCAGAAAGAAGGACGATTGATAGATGTATATTTAAATTGGATAATGATTTTCTAAACAATCCTAACAATTATTTTGGTAATTTTTTTGCATTACAATCTGTTAAGCCAATGAGCCTTTGCGGGCCCCCCTCTGCAATTGCGAAGTCTGCGTGGGTGCTGAGAACGGCCTGCTGATTCCTTTAGTATTATACAATCTTTTATATTCCTTTTTATTACCAAAAGTATTATCTAATACAAGAAGTATTGCCCAGCTTTGCCAGGGCATCAGAGACTTGCCATTCAGGTAAATAAGGCAGCTTATTATAACAGTTAGTGATATTTTATACTAAATTCATTTCTAATAGTTTTTCACAATAAATTTATTTCTAATGCTTTACTCTACTAAATTTAATGCTTTATTCTACTAAATTTATTTCTAATCCTTTCTTTACTCTACTAAATTCTTTTCTAATGCTTTACTCTACTAAAAGAATTTTCTAATGCTTTACTCTATTAAATTCCTTTCTAAAGCTTTTTATATTAAATTCATTTCTAATGCTTTACTCTACTAATTTTTTTTCTAATGCTTTTCTCTACTAAATTTATTTCTAATGCTTTGCATTATAAAATTTATTTCTAATGCTTTTCCCTACTAAATTCATTTCTAATGCTTTATCTACTAAATTTATTTCTAATGCTTTACTTTACTAAATTCATTTCTAATGCTTTACTCCGCTAAATTTATTGCTAATGCTTTTCTGTACTAAATTTATTGCTAATGCTTTACTCTACTAAATTTATTTCTAATGCTTTACTTTACTAAATTCATTTCGAATGCTTTACTCTGCTAAATTTATTTCTAATGCTTTTCTGTACTAAATTCATTTCTAATGCTTTACTCTACTAAATTTATTTCTAATGCTTTCTGATACTAAATTAATTTTTCAAGTTTTCTTTAGGGTTGTTAAAGATTCCTATTATATAGAAAGGCCATACCAAACCAAAGCAACTTTTAGTGGTCTTAATCATCAATCTATTAAAGTTTTTTTTTTCTGAAGCGTTCCTCAACATGAACATTTTTTCCCTTACTTTTGTGGTTTTATTTTCTAAAAAGCTACAGGATGTAGAGTCCCATACTGACACAACAATCAGATTTTTATCATTACACTCTGGTCGGTATGCAATGCAATGCAATGCAATTGCAATACTACTATCTATAAACTGAACTGGAACTACCCTTCATTCATTAGACTGTCCTGTCCTATCCTTATTTCTCTTGACTTTAACCATGTATAAATGTCAATAAGCGTTGAATATTCTTTGCTATTTCCACAAGCCTTCCGAATTAAACTTGTCTATTTACCATTAATTTAAACAAATACGTTGAATGATTCGGTCATATGTTAGATAATATTTTTGGTTATAGTCGGCTAAAGGGAGATAATCAGAAATCATTGTTGATTCTTTGTGAAGAATTGAAAGGAATTTTGAAGAAAAAAGAATTGAAAAGGATTTTGAAAAAAAAAAACAGTGATTTTTATTTTTATCAAGAAACTTTTTTTTTGGTTTATTGCGTCCTGAATATTTTTAAAAAGTACAATATTTTTAGAAAAATTTTTTTATTCTTAGTTTCATTGAGAATTCAGCTCAATTTCTATTTAAAACTAAATTTCCACAGATTTTCCATATATTTTTCCCTTTCTATCTTTTTAAAAAAAATCATAATTGATATTCGATAAGATATTCGAAATTGATTTTATATTTTCTATAACCCAAATTTTCTATGTTGTCTAAAGAAATTTAACTTATTTGTCTACTTAGTATAAAAACAAAAAATAACATTCAAAAGACTTATATGACCACCTCAATCCCTATTCATATAAACACGAAAGTCTAACTATAATATATTTTTCTAGTATGCTAAAATTAACCTCTGCTTTATTTTATAGCAACAACTTTTAGTTAAGTATTATGAGGAAAGGTATAAATCAACAAATTATTCAATCTATCCAGGTCTTTAAACAGTTATCAATCTATGTGACATACAGTTTAACTAACCATTAACACCCGGAGTGGGAAATCACCAGGTTAGTATATATGAGTATGGTTAAAACACTGGGTAGATGCACCCTCAGTCTTTGACAAGCATTGAGTGATGGTGTCATGATAAGAATACCCTCGATGACCCTTGTGTAGTTTAAAGTATTCAGCTCACTGACTATTTGTGTCCCAGAATTTATATTTTCTACATAGTGATAACCATTCTCAATGCAGTTTTGGAAAAGGTATGAATCCCCACATTCCATCCAACTATGGATTAAAAAGTGTATATAATTTTATTAAAAAAAGTATGCGTGTACAAAAAAAAATGTTTATCAAAAATTATTGTTCTCGGCATTAAATGAACTAAAATGGTTGATATACCGTTAAAAAAAAAAATTTTCTCCAATGGAACATAATCAGATGGCCCTGGATATAATTCGAAAGAACGTTACAGTTTCTTATTCTGTAATCCAAAAACATTAAATTTTTTGCATAATTACCTCCCTTTGAATGATAAGCCTACTGAGATTTAAAAAAAAACACTAGTAGCAATACGTTAAATTTTATCTTGAACGAACCTAAAGCTATTTAAAATTGAATAGCTTCATACTTAGATTATTGATTTAAATCAGTATCAAATGGATAATCAAAGATTATATATAATATTAATCTGTAGAGTAAGATTGCTTATATTTATAATTAGTTAGAGTCCTCAATATCAGTGATAGAGTGTGTAGACACAAAGTTAACGGCAGTCAGTGACTGTCAGTTTCTCGCCCTCGCGGTCATCAGATGAGCGTGCAGGCGAGAAACTGACAGTCGCCGAAGGCTGTTGACTCCGTCTGTGCGCTTAACTAATATACACGCTCTATCACTGATATGTAGCACTTTAACTATAATTTTAAGCAACCTTATCAAATATAATAATAATAATAATATATATAAAATAATTATTTTTAAGAAGTATTTTTTAAGAAAGTATTAACTTTACTTTTGTGCTTTAGATTTCTGCCAAGCCTGAGACCTTTATCAAAATCAAATCAAATAAAGAAAAAAATACTAATATTTTTAGAATTTAAAAAAAAAAATTTGTGTATTGTCACGTGACTTCAATATACCCTCGATGACCCTATATATATATTTAAAATGTTTATGATATGCATAATTTAAAAAAAAACTGATTTCTAAAACTGTGTTAATACAAACAATAATTGTTAATTCAATGATTGGTTTGATCAGTTTGGAAAAATACAATTTGCAGAACTAGTTTGAATTACTAATATTTTATCTGGTTCAATTAGTAATCAGAAAATATCAGAAGAGACATTAAGTATGATTTGATCAAACTGCTACTTCATGGTGAAGTACATATAGTCTACCAAATGTCCAACTGACAACCTCTACTCATTTTAGGTTGACTGGAGCGGTGTTTGTTTTGGGACCAGTCTGGTTAGGTTTAGTGATCTATGGAAACAGGGATAAATGTTATGCTATAAAATTTTGTCTTAAACTTCAGAAAACCAAACAAGAAGTTTTTAGAATGTTAAAGGAGGCCTATGGAGATTGACAGATGAGTCAAGCAAGTTTCTATCGTAGGTTTAACAGATTTTTTTAAGGAAATAAACAGGCTGAGGATAAACCCAGATCTGGAGCACTAAACAGTGTACACAAGGAGGAAAATATTGAGGAAGTGCAATCATTAGTGATGCAAGACCATTTGATAATTGTGTGGATGATATCTGAAGCTGTTGGTATTAGTATTGGCACAGTAGATACAGTTCTGACCGAAGATCTGATCAATGTTTCTCCTGACATTTTCTCATTACTTATTGAACATATCAGGAAGGCTGATAGGGGAATGAAAGTGATACAACACCAAACTTATAGTCCCTTTTTACTTCTTCCTGAAAGAGAGCCTCGGGGAAATCAGATTTCACTCAACAGAGGAGCTGAAAGAGGCATTGGAAAATTAGCTCAAGGGACTACCAAAGAAAGACTTTGAGGATGTCTTCCAGGATTGGAAGAGACACATGAAAAAGTGTGTACATGAGGAAGACCCTTATTTTGAAGGAGACACAGTTTTGTAAGTTTATGAAATAAATATTATCTCTCCTGAGATTTTCTCATTACTTATTGAACATAGCTTGTACTTATATTGTTGTGGGACTAACCGTAGCCCTCAGCATAAGAGAGTCCATTTGTATCTGGTGTGCTAGGTGGTGTCTGATCCATGTGGGAGAGATGCAGTGCAAGAGAAAATACTAAGATGGTGCCCACGATCTTTTATGAATGGTGCAATCTCGTAGAATTGCGAGATATCCTGCGGGCATGCAAATTAGCTGGCCTTCAAGAGCGCATTTTGAGCTCTTCGATGATAGGTGCTTTCGTTGTCGGTTGAGTTCCGTGCATAACCGTTGTCTGTTGGGTTTCCTTGCGCTACTGTTGCCTGTATTGAATTTCCATGTGTCATTGTTGTCAGTAGTCTTCCCTGTGTCACCGTTGTCCGTTGGCTTTCCGAGTGTTATAATTGTAGGTTAGTTTATAGTGCGTTGCTGTGGTCGGTTGTTAAATAGCTTTATCGCCTGGTCGATACGTTATTCTCTACGACTGTATCAATAAATATTTTAGAAAATCAGCTTCTGATAATGAATAAACCTTGCTAGCATTTAAAAGAACATATGATTGATATTTAATTATCCATTTTGTATTGATTAAAATAGAATTTAGAAATAGTTCGGCATTTCCCTGATTTTCATGCGCTTCTATAATATTGGGATTTCCAAAGTCTGGGGTCTCCAAACTTTACAGCCTGAGGGCCACATGAACTTTCATCCAGCATGTTGAGGGCTAACAAACCGTGTACTGCTGATCTAAGACTGAATATTTTAATTAAATGAAGAACATAACACAAGCTTCATTAGTTAAGAAAATATTTAAAATTTACAAATTATGTCAACTAAATAAAAAAGGCACCATTTTTAAAATGTGAAATGGGCTTACCTCAATGTGCACTTTTTGCCCAGAGTGGAAATAGCAGTTTTTAAAGTTAATTTTGTTTATTTCTTAAGTGTCTTAAGGGCCGGATTGAGGGACCCTACTGGCCAAATCTGGCTTGCAGACTGTAGTTTGGAGACCCCTGCCCTAATTCATATGACTTAATTTGTAACATTCCACATTTTAAGAAGTTTTACTTTCAATTCTGAACAAGCAGAATAATCCATACAAGTCTGTAAATTTTAGGTGTAGCCAAAAACATATATATTACAGTTAAAACATATATTATAGTTAAAACATATATTATAGTTAAAACATATATTATAGTTAAAACATATTATAGTTAAAACATATTATAGTTAAAACATATTATAGTTAAAACATATTATAGTTAAAACATATTATAGTTAA
>JAUZSX010336357.1:0-10769 GCA_034780655.1 Idiosepius hallami
AAAGCCCGGGTAAGAGCACGTAAAAATGGCCTTGTGCCAAACTTGGGGGTGCTCACCAAGTAAATATCATATTACGCGAGTTCAAATCCCAGTCAAAACCATTGCATTTACCATTATCCATCTCGGACAGATGGAGCTCATTAACTCGGGAGAGTAGCTTATGTAGGGAAAGGGCATCACTGATTTCAAAAGCCCACAAAAGGTCTTCCAGTTTGGGGGTTGAGCATAGGGCGAGCAACTTTTTCTCGTAAAACAAGTATGCTACGGAAACAGCAAAAAACAAATTTGCTGCTCAATGCACCACTAAGTGTAATGGTTGATGAATTAAGTTTATTTAATTGAGGCTCAGTTTTATATCAAGGAAAATGGCACAAGAACCAAGAGTTTTATGTACCACAACCATTATCATACTTTGTAACATAATTTTCCTAAAAATTTTAGGTGGTTTTGCAGAACAAGCAAATGGAGAAATATTTTTTTTTTTGCTTGGCACTTTGCACCAGTGGTAAGACAGCAATTTAATTGGCTAGGGTAAGGGTTTAGGGTTAGTCCAAATTTCTCCATTTGTTTGTTCTGCAAAAGCGCCCAATTTTATTCTTATTTTTCTTTAATAGTTTTGGCCTAAAATACATAATTTCATCTGAATTTTGTTGTTTATTTATTTTTCCAAGAGATCTATTTTCATTACATACATTTAAGGATTGTCATGTGAACCAAGAGCAAATGTTCTAGTTTCCCCAATTTAATTAAGTGAAACAAATAATTATCTAAACAAGGATTTAGTCCAGTCCAGTTTTGTAGCAAATTGGCCTGACTAATAAACTGATGCTGCTTCCGCACGAAAAAGCTTCAGGCATTTGTGTTTAAAAAAACTTCTTCCTCACTAATATTTAAAAATAGACAATCTAAGCAAACATCTTATTAAACAACTAATTATCAAATTATATAAAGTTGCTGTCTAAGCAACAATGGCATATATGATATTTACTTGGTAGAGCAGCAAACCAAGTTTGGCACAAGGCTATTTTTATGTGCTCTATACACCTAGGCTTTTTAAAGGTTCATTAAATGAAGAATGGCGATAGAAATGTGATTTAATGCTGGCAAAAGTGCATTGAGAATGGCAGTGACTATGTAGAAAAACAAATTTTGGCATACAAAGAGTCGCTCGTTACAATGGTACCACTCCCGTCTTGTATAAGTGAAATGGAATAAGGGAGAACGAAAAATGTTCACCCTATTTTTTTCCAGAGTTTTGGGTTTCTATCTTAGGTGTGTGTGTGTGGGGGGGCAGACAGCCATTCTTTATGTCTCAGACTATTTGTTGTTTTAGATTTAAAACAAAAATATACAAATTAATGAAAAGGGAAAAGATTTTTCTGAATTACAATGAAAACAAATGTTTTATTGTTTTTTTTTTGTTTTCTTTTTTTTTTATTCTAAAAACTTTATTTTCAATTTTTTTTTGTTTTTTTTACTTTTTCTCCTAAAACTTTATTTACTTTTAATTCTTTATTTTTTTTTTATTTTTTTGTGCATTTTTTTTTTTTTTTCCATTCGGTGGAATTATTATTAACTGAATAAAAAGGCATTGTTTAAACTGCCATCAAGAAAAAGTGGTTGCATTTCGATATGTTTTCTCTTCTACCCTCCCCAAACATCTGGGAAAGATTAACATTGTACACAATTCAGCATTAAAAAGAAAAAAATAAGCAAATAATAATAATAATAATAATATAATAATAATAAATGAAGACTAAAAAAAGAACAAGAGTTCAAAAATAAAGGAAAGCGAATCCAAATGTCCACAAACACTAAGTTGATTGTTTTAAATAACTTTTCCAAGGGACAAAAATAAAAACAATTGCTTTCCAATTTCTTCCTCTCTTGCATTCATACTTATATTCATGGAGACAGAGACATATGCATACATATAAACATATATATGCATACACAGAGATAGATACATACACATATGCAGAGAGACATATGCATACACAGAGACAGATATATACATACACAAAGACAGAGGCATATGCATACACAGAGATGTACACATACAGAGAGACAGTTATATACATGTACAAAGACAGAGGCATACGCATAGACAGAGACATACACATAGAGAGAGACGAAGACATACACATGCAGAGATATGCATACACAGACTCAGAGACATATGCATACACAGAGACAGACATACGCACACACAGAAACAGGCATACACATACACAGAGACAAACATACACAGAGAAACTTGGGTCAGTGGATAGACAGACAGACTTCGGAATCATAACATGCAAGTTCAAATCCCAGTCATTCCATCTATGTTCTCCTACAGATTAATACCCTTAGGAAAGGTATGAATCACATTTTCTCCAGCTATGGGTTAAATAGTGAAAATTGTGTTATTCAAAAAAAAAACTATGTTTTGACAAAATAACATTCCTCAAAAATGATTGTTCTCGATATTAAAATGACCAAAAAAGGTTAAAAACAAACAAGTAAAAAGATATTTGAAAACATGAATTCTTATATAGCCCCAAAAAAGGTATTTCCAAAACTGAGTACCTTCTTATATCATCATCATCATCAACATCAACATCGCAGTCAGTTGGACTTTGACTAGTTGGGGCGTCCGTATTCCACCTTAGTGCCCAACTCGCTTCCGCAGGTTATTATTGGTGCAGTATCTGTTGCGCATCAGATAGACACCCTCTGAAACCTCCAATGCCCACATCCAGTGGAGCTTTTTTGGGCTTTTGAAAACAGTGTTGCCCTTCACCTAGATGAGCTACTCTCCAGAGTTTACGAGTCCCATCTGCCCGAGGCAGCTAAAGTGAATGCATTGGTTTTGACTGGAATTTGGACTTGCATAGTACGATCTCAGAGCCCAAACTCTTACCAATGCTCCACCGTCGCTGCCTTCTTATGAGATGAATAATTGTTATATCACTTTATTTAATTAGGCAGGTAAAACCTTGGGCTTTGGAATCGTATTACACGAGTTCAATTCCCAGTCAAAACCATTACATTCACCTTCAACTGCTTCAGGCAGATGGGGGTTGTTAACTCGGCAGAGCAACTCATCTAAGTGAAAGGCAACATTGAATGCAAAAAGCCTAGCTATATAGAGCACGTAAAAATGGCCTTGTGCCTAACTTGGGTTGGTGCTCGATCAAGTAAATATAAAATCACTTTAATTAACCTTAAATCAACCTTCATGGTCATCTTATACAAGGAATAACAAATTACAAAAAGCATAAGGGCCCAATGAGCATGCACATACATGCCTTGTGTCTAACTTGGGTTGGTGCTCATCTAAGTAAATATAACCTTTGTTCCTTGTTGCCTCCAGTTACCCCCTTCTGGGACAGGTTCTCAGCCTGTTTGTGGATATTTACAAGTTATTCTCATCTTAAATACAATCAGTCAAAAGCCTTGGTTTAACTTCAGTGATTAAGGAGCCCATAACATCCTGCTT
This sequence comes from Idiosepius hallami, assembly GCA_034780655.1. NCBI lineage: Eukaryota > Metazoa > Mollusca > Cephalopoda > Idiosepiidae > Idiosepius > Idiosepius hallami. The sequence goes on from JAUZSX010336357.1 coordinate 3,485, forward strand.
ATCAACAAGTGGTTTTCAAGGGTGAGGAAATGTAAGATAAACAAAGGCTTATAACCCCTTACAACCCCCCCTTGTATTTCTCATTCTTAACCCTTTTTTCTATGACCCCCCCCCGACTTCCCACCCACCCCCAAAAAATACATAAACAACTCTTCCCTCTCCTTCTTGGACCTCCATTCTGCTGAGGCACATACAAACCCCACTCCATAATGATCTGGTGACCCAATAAGTTTCAAATAACACACCATTATCTATGGTTCCAAAGATCAGGGGAAAAACAAAAAATTCTTATTAGTTTTCTGAGTTTGACCTAAACTAGGAAAAAAAAAATATTGCTAAATTTTCAAACAAATCTAAACGGCCAATCATGGCTGGTAACTAGAACTCCAAACTTTCTTATATTACCATTATTGCTCCTAAACCATTTAGTCCCAGATCCATTCAGAAAGCCAATTCTAATAACACCATATAGTGACTGCCACTTCTTTACAGGGCTAGACCAACCCACACTATTCATTTAGTCCCAGATCCATTCAGAAAGCCAATTCTTATAACACTATATGGTGACTGCCACTTCTTTACAGAGGTAGACCGACCCTCAAGATCAATTCCGTCCCAGATCCTTCGGAAAGACAATTCTAATATGGTGACTGCCACTTTTTTACAGAGATAAACCGACCCTCACGATCCATTCAGTTCCAGATCTTTCGGAGAGTCAATTCTTATATGGTGACTGCCACTTCTTTACAGAGGTACACTGACCCTCACAATTCATTTAGTCCCAGATCTATTCAGAAAGCCAATTTTAATAACAGCATATATTCATCTACTTTGCACATTGTGGGTGAAGCGTTGGTAAAATCTTGGACTCTGGAATTGTAGTCCGTGAGTTCAAATCCTAGTCAAAACCATTACATTCAACGGTTATTATTTAACTCATACCTTGAGGAAATGTGCAGATTCATACCTTTTCCAAGGGTATCAGTCCAATTACAAACGCTTATCGTACGACAAGATTCCAGTAATTATAGTAATTTTATTATCTATTCCTGCATATTTAAATTACTTGAAAAATTACATGATTAAAATAGATCATATCGTTTTTTTCTTCCTTTAATATATTAATGGAATTTTTGTCTATTGACATACTAACCCATGCAGGTTTAGCTGGCTCAACCACTGAACACACACAATTCAGTGTTGGGTCTCATGGGAATTTGAACTTCCCAAGCAGTGCCCAGCTGCATGCATTGACCACTGTGTATGTTCATCTGACTGCGTTTTAGAATCAATGTTGTTCTCTAACTAGATGAGGTACTCTATACAATTTAGAAGTTAAAAAAAAATTATTAATATTATTTTTTTTTAAATCAGTATTGTCTTTACACCAAGAGCAGTCACTCCACAACTTAATAGGGCAGGGGTGGAGGTCATAGACCACCCGCCCACCCATGAATTACTTGATCCTAATGCTTATCCCTTGTCACACCCTTCTAGGTTATTAAGTCATTTTTGGACAATCACTTTTGGTATTATTGGTATCTTGGGAAACCAGTGCCCTTCTCTATTAAACCCACCACAACTACCCATGCTTGACCCAATTTAATTACTTCCTCTCCCAAGGGTCCTATACAATCATTAACAAAAATTACCATTCAGTTAAATTAATTAAATCCACTACATTTACCCATGCTTGGCCTAATTTTTAATTACTCCCTCTCCCAAGGGTCTTATACAACCATTAACAAAAATCACTGTTCAGTTAAATTCCATTCACATGAAACTGTGTTTGTGAGAAAAAAATGATTTTTTTTTATGGCTTGATTTGAGATTTTTTTGGTTTCACATCAATTCACTACAGGAGTTTATTATATTTACTTGGTGAGCACCAACCCAAGTTTGGCACAAGGCCATTTTTACATGCTCTTCCCAGGGCTTTTTACATTCAGTGTTACCCTTGGCCTAGATGAGATGCTCTCCCGGGTTAACAAGCCCCATCTGCCCGAGGCAGCTAAAGGTGAATGTAATGGATTTGACTGGGATTTGAACTTGTGTAATACGATCCCAGAGCCCGAGCTTCTACCAATTTTCCACCATCGCTGGAGTATATAGAGAAATACAGGATGTTCCAAAATAAAATAAAACCTATTAATTTGATTATCATTTATCACTAAAACAAAATACACTAAAAATGTAAACATTTTCTCTTAGCTAACATAATAACAACTGAGTACTGATATTTTGGTATCTTTAGCTAGATTTTAAGGTTTATTTCTCTAGAAATAAATGTTTTATTCTCCAACTCTCCTAAATAATGAAGAAGCATGTTTGAACAGTCTTATAAGATTTAGTCTCTATATAAGTCATGATACAAAACATCTTTTCCTTGTAATATCTCAACCATTGGGCTTTAAAATAACTTATTTATGACTGCTATCAAATCTGAGAAATATAAAAATATAGAGTTAAAATCAACATATTTATCAGCAATTTTATCTTAATTTTATTTTGTAGTTTAGGTCATTTAATGCTGAAAACAATCATTTTGATAAACGTTAAATGCCCACATGTAGATTTTTAAATAACACACTATACACTATTTAATCCATAGCCAGCAATTCATACCTTTCACAAGGATATTAGTCCAAATATGAGCATAAAAAGGGGGTTCATCTTATTTTTGAGAATTTGTTCAATTCAGATATTTTCTCCCAAATTTAGGGGATCAACTTATAATTGAGGTAGACTTATAATCAAGTGCATATAAATAAGCAGATTATGAGAATTTGTTAAGAATAGGTATTTTCTTCCAAATTTAGGGGTTCAACTTATAATATATATCCAGCTATGGATGATTTATAATCAAGTATATTACATTTACTTGGTGAGCAGCACCAACCAATTTTGGCACAAGGCCATTTTTAAGGTGAATGCAATGGTTTTGACTGAGATTTGAACTCGCGTAAAAAAAAGTATATTTTGCAAAGATTTGTATTAAAAATCCAGGTTCAAATCATAAAGAGAAGGAGAGAGATGAAAACAGGAAATCAAGGTTGAGGAAGGAAGGGAGTAAGAGAGAGAGAGGGAGAGTATACAGGGGGAGATCAGGAGGGGGTATATAGATGAAGGAAGGGTGGAATATCAAAAAGATAAAAAAAAAAATATATCTAGACAATTCGAGGGGAGGTCATTCAAACTGTACAAGATAATTGAAGCGTGAAGAAGCAAAGAGAGAGTCAGAGAGAGGCTCTAAGCTAAATGGACCAATTCAAAGGGTCTCTGACCTCCCACTCATGCATCACTTCCACCCTTTTGCACCCTCAAAAAGTCTAAGTCACATGCCTTAACAAAAAAAGGGCCCACTGGAAAATTAGACAGTGACACAAAATGATAAGTTTTAACTTCTCTATTCCTCCCCATCACCAAACCCTCTGGTAAAACTAAACTCCTTGTTCCATAGCCCAATACCCTATAAGTATATTTTTTAATTCTGTATGATTTCGGAAACACTACTTACAGATCTATTGTCCTAGTTTGATTGACATATAGACAAAGTTTAATTAAGCCCTTGAACCCCTGGCCTTCTGGTGAAACTCAGTTACACCAAGGGATCTAAGTTCGTTTTTGAAGCTAATTTCCCCAAGATAGTAACAAATGACTTAGTATTGTTATTAGTGCTCTTCAAGCCGTTTATTTACAGAAGAAAAAGGGGCAGTCAACAAGGCCCAGTGGATACATAGTCAGGCTTTGGGAGTTCAAGTCCAAATCCGTCTATATTGACATGTTGACTAATAACCTTGTAAAAAGTATAAATCCCCATCTTACCTCCAGCTATGGATTAAATAAAGCGACTTGTGTTATTTGAAAAAAAAAACCGTGTATAAAGATAATGTTTATGAAGAGTAATTGTTTTAAGCATTAAAATTACCTAAAAGGGTTGATATGCCATTAAAACTCAAAACAAACAGAAGAAAAAAAAACATGTTTGCTTAGAAAAATATTCTCATACAAAATTGTATAAATCCAAAACAGATGAAAATCCTTTTTTAGCATTATAAAATAATCATGAAATTCTATGCCAATTCACTTTTAAATTTGAAATAGAAAGTTACCTCTATATGTAAAAGGCTTTTCATACAAAATTTTCAGGTTACGGAACACATCTTCGGAAAAATATTGCCTCTTATTATGAAAGAAATATGAGAAAATGAAAGACAAAAATTTCAAAATATATGCTGTAACAACTAGCAGTTAAATATGTGACAAGACAAGTAGAGCAGTTAAATATGTGACAAGACAAGTAGAGCAGTTAAATATGTGACAACTAGAGTAGTTTAATATGTGACAAGACAACAAGAGCAGTTGAATATGTGACAATTGTAGCAGTTAAACAAGAAAATCATTAAAGTAAAAAAAGAAAAACTCTATTCTTTACATTATATCTCTCAGTTTTAGGTCTATTGTGCAGTAATTTAATTTTAGCATGTATTTGTAATAGGTCTCTTTTTTTAAACTATTGTGGTTTCATTTTCTGAAGAGCCACAATAATATTTTTATATTATAATAGATTTAACAACTTTATCAATAGATCAAACTAATTTTATCTAAAATGAAACAAACAAAGCTATTTTAAAGAAAATGAGTTCTAAGCATTATCATACTAATCTTAATATAAAGTTTTATGTTATACATAATAATAATAATATAATATAAGGTTTATATGTACATATACATATATACATATATATATATAAGTATATATACATATATATAAAGTTCTAAAGTTTTAAGCATTATCATACTAATTTTAATCAGAATACTTCTGTTCTTTGGAAGCAATTTTCTTGATTCAAACAAGAATTCCTAAAAGTTTTACTTAGTTTTTTTTTCTACTTATTGTAGACATTCTCTCTTATAAATGATCAACGATAAAAATTTAAAGAAAATACATGACAAAAAAAACACATTATGTTAAAATGTATTTTACCCTTCACTTTATTTTTATTAGTATAGGCATTCATTTCAGTAAAATGAGTATAACCTCCTCCTTCAGTAAGCGGAAGTGTAATTTCCTATTCTCCTCAACAGACATCCTAATACACATCCCCACTTCAGATTGCGTGGATTCTGTTGTAATGAATTAAAGAAAAAAAACTAAAGACAAAACAGAAGTTATTTCTTAATATTTGGATCTTGCAGAGAAAATATGCCAAACTATGAGGATCACTTAAAAAGTAATACCACCTACTTTTTAGTTGGTTGGCTGTTTTTAAGTCAAATTGTTCATTTGCAAAAAGGTCCAATTTGGCATATAACCTATTCCAATTTTGTCCATCGACACTAATGTCCATTTTTTAATGTCCCCAAAAGATTGTCGTTTAATTATGCAAAATCGTACAATGGCTTAAAAATACATTTTTTCAAAGATCAAATTAATTAATTAAAAAGATGGATACATAATTTCGTTTTTCAGAAAAGGGTTTTCAGTTAGGATTAGACAATTTAATTTTTGGGCAGCAATGTTTTTGTTTAGACGTTTTTTGCCTTTTTCTGTGATTGTTAAAAAATTGGACATTATTGTTGATGGACTAAATATGAATGGGCGATATAATCAATTGGACCTTTTTACAAATGTGCGTTTTGACTTACCACCGGTTGGATATTTTGCTTTTTAACAGAGTATCAACTTCTATTTAGTACCAAAAGTGTTGTTTAGAGATTGTTTTGTGTGATTAGTTGTTCTTGGGGTCTTTAAAGAGAGGAGTTTTTTGGTATAAGCTATTGTTTATGCATGTTTCACTTGCAATTAGAGCCCTGAACAAAGTTTTCATCCTAAAAAGTTGTTTCACCTTTATTGTAGGCTTAGTATAATTGTGCCCTCTAATATAAGTGCCATTTTGGTGACAAAATTTACGAGTTAGGTCACAATTTTTGGGGGGTGACTTAAGATTCTATTCTTCTTACATCCACTTGAGTATCTATGTATCTATCTGTCTATCTATCTATGTCTATTTATATATTTTAAATGGATTAGATAGATAGATAGATAGACAGGGATTAGATAGATAGGTAGATAGATAGATAGACAGGGATTAGATAGATAGGTAGATAGATAGATAGATAGACAGGGATTAGATAGATAGACAGGGATTAGATCGATAGATAACTAGCTAGCTAGGTAGATAGCTAGATAGGGATTAGATACATAAAGTGATAGACAGGGATTAGATCGATAGATAACTAGATAGCTAGGTAGATAGCTAGATAGGGATTAGATACATAAAGTGATAGACAGGGATTAGATAGACAGACAGACAGAGATTAGATAGACAGACAGACAGAGATTAGATAGACAGACAGACAGAGATTAGACAGATAGACAGACAGAGGATAGACAGATAGACAGAGATTAGATAGATAGACAGACAGAGGATAGACAGATAGATAGACAGATAGAAGAATAAAATTTTAAGCCTGTTCCAAAAAAAATAGGGGAGGGGGAGATTTACTATGGATAGTTACCAAAATAAATTCCTCCTTGTGCCATACTATGCTGGCCAAGAAATAAATGTGGCATTAATTTTCCACAGATTGTTAAAAGAAACCAAAAACCATTCAAATGCTTATGGTTTCCCATTTCCCCTTTTTTCTTTAGAAACAAAATCCGGGAACAACTTCCATTAGTAAAAATGGCGGGAATTAAATACAAGCCACATTATTGGCATTGTAGCTAGTCTTTTACTAACACAGCAGATGCTGGATGTAAAATGGTCTCTCCTTACCAACCAGCACCCACCAGACTTTTACATGTAGGAAAACTCTTGACTAATCAGAGTCCTCGTTTCACAGAATGTTTTCTAGGGTTGACAAATTTTTAGTTCCTTCCTTCTCTAGAAATTCCCTTAGTGTTTCTCCCTCTTTTCTTCTCTCTTCATATAATATAATATATATATATATATATATATATATATATATTTATCAGTATGTATTTCAAACAACAACCTGTTGCTATGTAATTGAGAACTGGTTAAAATACGCAAGTATCAACTCATGGGTTGAGTTGAAAGAAATAATAGTAAAACAAAGTCAAATAAAATTCATTTTGATAAACATGTTTCTATGGGAAAGTAAGTCTATTTTTCTATTTAACTAGAAACAAGAAAATTCTTCCAATGAATACTTTATAGTCTTTATCACAAACACACATCTATATATATATATATATATATGATATTTACTTGGTGAGCACCCCCAAGTTTGGCACAAGGCCATTTTTACGTGCTCT
>JAUZSX010336368.1:0-10769 GCA_034780655.1 Idiosepius hallami
TCTAAAAATTGTGGATAGTACAGAAGTTGTATATACGCACAAAAATATATATATTTATATATATATATATATGAGAGAGATAGTGATATGTGTACTTATAATTGAACATACTTTCATATACACTTTATTATTTCGATTTTTTTTGTTAAACCCATTGTTTTATTTATAGACTATTTTATTTGTTTTCGTTTCATTTTTATATATTTTTATAAAGGGTGCCATGTTCTAAAATAGAATATAAAAAGATCTTTTTCCCCATAATTCAACAGAAAACAATTTTGCAATCAAAGCAAAATTCACAAAAAAAAAAAAAAAATTATCAAATTTTCGTAAAATTCAGAAAAAAATTCTTTAAAATAAGTTTTTTTTTCTTGATCCCCACCCTACAAAAATTTAAAAAAAAAACATATTTAAAACAAAAAAATACAAAAAAAAACAAGTATACATACTTATTCTAAAACAACACGCAAGTTGTTTAAAATTAATATATTTTGAAAGAAATATCTTCAAATGCATATGATGTGCTGCGATTTACAAAAAGGCACGAAAAAGAATAATTTACACAAAAAAAAACTTATAAAAACAAAATAATTACAAATAGTTATTTATAAAAAAAAAGATATCTGGAATTAATAATTCCAAAGAAATATTTTAAATACATTTAATATCCTGCGATGCAAGAAAAAGCACGTAAAAATTGAAAAATGATATACTTAAAATAAACCGTGCTTAATTAAAATAAGTATAAATAAAAAATTTTCTAAGAAATATTTTCACCGTTTTGCGATGCACGAAAAGGCACCAGTGGATCTTTTCTGTGTAAAATAGCTTTAAACTTTCGTAATACATTCTCTAAAAGCATCCTAATTCTAAACCAGAAATCTCCACGTGTGAATAACTCCAAAACATAACGGATTAACATCTGCATTAAGGAAATATGCACTGTTACAGAAATGCTAGCCTGACGACGATCAAACATAAACATTGTCTTTACTAAAATAATATTTCTCTCCCTAAAGAAAACAAAAACTCCTTTAAATCCTTTGGACCCCGAGAGGCCGGTATATCGGCCCTGACAATAGAAGGCAAAAGGAGACACCATCATTTTTTGGCTTTATATGTTTCTCTAATATAACGACGCTGAGTGACTACTTGGTATTTTTGATAAGTCAGGGTTCAAAGATTTAAATGTTGTGTCCTTGAACGGCTGTTGTAAAAGTTATCTATTTATTTATTAATCCTATGAACCCTAAAGGGCCGACATATCGGCCCTGAGAACATAAGGCAAAAAAAAACAGATGCACCAATATTTTGACTCTAATATGTTGCTCTACTGTAACGGGTCTGAGTGAATACTTGGTAATTTTGATAATTCAGGGTTCAAAGGTTTAATAGAAAACCCGAAAATTCAAAGCCAAATCCTACTCCTTTCCACGTGTGTCCGTGTTGGTCAAAAAGTCTAAAGCTGAACTTCACATTTTGTAAGAGGAAAACTCTTTGTTTCGAATACGGTGGCCCGTAAATATATAAATAATATATATATAAATCTATATTGGACAATGACTTGGGTTTTTTAGTAATTGTGTAGGAAGGACGCTCAAGTTTAAAAGGAAAAAAAAAACTTTTAAATTGAAACCTCATCTTGTTTTAATCCTCAGGACCTTAAAAGGCCGACTTATCGGCCCTGACAACATAATACAAAAGAAGACACACCAATATCTTGCTCTACTATAACGGCTCTGAGTGACTACTTGGTAATTTTGATAAGTTAGGATCCAAAGGATTTAAGATGTATTCATCATAGAAAAAAGTGGACCAATTTCAGAACCCCTAGGTTTTCACGAAAACAGTGACGAACCTAAAGTTTGATATTCTTTAACCCTTTCGAACCCAGAAGGCCGATATATCGGCCCTGGTGTACCTGAGGCAAAAAAAACACATCATTATAGCCGTCTAACAGGACGACGCATCTGAGTGACGAGTTGCTAATTTTGCCAAGTCAGGCTCCTAAGGATTACGGACTTTTTTTTTCAAAAATAAACAAACAAAAAAATTTGTAATTATTTTCATATATATATATATATATATATATATATATATATATATATATCAAAAAAATTTGTAATTATTTATATATATATATATATATATATATAGAATAATTGCACATAAATTTTCCCGTAAAATACCGAAATAAAAAACTTCTCTAGAATTGAATTAATGTGGAATCTGAAGCAATAAATTAAGATTAAAAAACAACATATTTAACCCTTTCAACCCTAAAGGGCCGATATATGGGCCCTAGCGACCTAAGGCAAAAGAAGACCTACCGGTACGTCCGCAATAATATGACCCTTTTATAGAACCGACTGTGAGTTACAAGGTGGTCATTTTGCAAAGTCAGGGTTCTCAGGGTTATATATGTAAAACTTCGCCATTTCATCCCCACTTGAAGGCCCTTTAAAAAAATCGTTGCGAATTTAAAATCTTTTACTTTAAAGCCGAACCCTAAATTCGAAACTGGTTTTTATTAACCCTTTTCGATCGTACGGGGCCGATATATCGGCCCTGGTGACTTAAGGCAAAAATAGACATTCCAATGTTTTCTCCCTAAAATTGTCTTCTAATAGAACACATCTGGGTGACAACTTGGTAATTTTGCAAGGTCAGGGTTCTAAGGTTAAATAAACGAAATTCATTTAATTGATAATAAAAGGTTAAACTTGGATTCAAATTAAAAATCACAAAGTCGGGACTTGACCCCTTAATCCCTAAAGGGCCGATATATCGGCCCTGAGAACATAAGGCAAACATAGACTCACCAATATTTTGATCCTAATATGTCGCTCTACTATAACGACTCTGAGTGACTACCTGGTAATTTTGATAGGTTCAAATTGCGAAGGGGCGTCCAAATGGAACAATTGATAGGCAGTCGGACTTTGGAATCGTAATACGTGAGTTCGAATCCCATATTTGAATTAATACCCTTGGGAAAGGTATGAACACATACATTTTCCCTCCAGCAATGGATAAATAGTGAATATTTTGTTATTCAAAAAAGTACCTGTGATATAAAGAACGTTTATTTTCGGCATTAAATGACCTAAAATATAGCGTTGATATGCCGTTGAACCAGACAAAGAACTTAATTTCCAAAGTGTTTTTTACAACAACCACAAAAAAAAAAATTATATCGAAGGTGAACTAAACAAAAAAAATATTTGGTCTTTAGACCCAATAAGCTGATATATCGGCCCTAACGACCTAAATCGAATAAGACGCGCCAATATTTTAGTCCTGATATGGTCCTTTAACCCTTAAGACCCGATATATCGGCCTTGATGACCTAAGAAAAAAGAAGACACACCAGAATCTTTGCCCTAATCTGATATAACAACTCTGAGTGACTACTTGGAAATTTTGATAAGTTAGGGTCGAAAGGGTTAATATAGCGACTCTAAGTGACGAGTTGGTAATTTTAAGTGAGGATCTCAAAAAGTGAAAATACTATTTCTGGACTTTTTCTGACGAAAATAATGTTTAAACATTTTCTAAATTGATATATCCCCTTCAAGTGGCGAAAATATTAAAGATGAAAAATTGCGATGTGTAATGGGCGACATTAAGTACCTATGAACCTTTTGAAGTTAGGGTTCAAAGGTTTAATGTATGTACATCGTTAAAAACGTAGACAGGCAATGAGAGGCAAGGGAATTTTTCATAAAAATATACTTTAAAAATTTCAAATATATCTGGAAGTATATATATGTATATATGTATGCATATATATATAAGTATGCGTGTGTATCGAAACAGTTTATAAAAACGTATAAACACAATTAAAACATTTATTTTGGACGTGGATAAAATATACGTCTATATATGAAATATATTTGCTTATGTATGTAAGATTAATATTGAGATTTTACTAAAACCGTTCTAAAGGTTTAATTTACACAGAGGAACGAACCTAAGAGACTTTAAAACAACTAAAAGCTAAGAAATACGAAATACATACATTATAAATATATATATATATATAAATATATATATATATATATATATATATATACATATATATACATATACATATATACACATATACATATATATATACATATATGTATAATAAATTGTATTTTTTTTAAGCACCATAAAAATATTGAACAGACAATAATAGATATCAGACAGTCTTTATTTTAGCCCTTGTAAGTTACCTCCTTATGTGACCACAAGTCTTTAATAATATCAAATACCGTAATTATTACAAATCCTATACATGTCTACAACAACATTTATTAGATGTAAAACTGTCAAAATTAAAATGATGTTTGAATAAGAAAAAAAAACTAACGCTCATGAATATTCATTTTACTTTTTTTGACTTATGAAAATATGGTCTATTTAAAAACATAAGTCAAAATAGATTTTATTAAAAAAAAAAAAAAAAAAAAAAAGTTGCTTTGAAAAGTGAACAAATGAAATCCATCTAAGTGTGTTTCCTGGCTATTCAGAAAGGCAGGCCAGATAACATATTACAAAATTCAAAAGATGGGTTAGAATAGAAAGGGTGACTTTTTCTTCAGTTTATTCCCTCTAAACCCATCACAACCTACAATCCTTATTGTGATTTACACTATGTCATTATTTGCTTTAGTTTTCTTATTATTGTTCGTTTTCTTCTTTTTTTTCTTTATAGGAAACATAATTCATCTATTTTATCTTGTTTTATTTCTTTCCTTATTGTGTACAGTTCGATAATTTATAGTTGATACACCTAAATCTTATCTGATCTCCCTCCAACCATCCCTGGGTTGTTATCTAGTAGCTAAGGCAAGCTGTTGGTCTCAAGATTCGTTTTAAAATGCACCTCTTCCCCCCCCTCTCACTCTCTCTTTTTTTTTTTTTTTTTTTTTTTTTTGTTCTCTTTGACATAGACAGAAGTTGGTGAGAAGAAAAGAAGAAAAAACAATGTTTAACCGAAGGAAAATAAAACAGACCAATTGTCAGACAATAATCAGTGTTCAAGTGTACCTGTTTCTGATTTTTAAACAAATTAGCCTTGTCTCTTGACAGATAAGAGGCTTTAAAGGAATAGGAACTCAACTCTGATTTTAAATAGTGACATTATTTAGTTTTACTCCTTTAGGTGTGTGTGTGAATGCGTGTGCATGTTTGTGTATGTGTGTGAGAGTGCGTGTGCATGTTTTTGCGTGCGTCTGCATGTTTGTCTATGTGTGTGTGTAAGCGCGTGTGCATGTTTGTGTGTGTAAGCGCGTGTGCATGTTTGTGTGTGGGGGCGCGTGTTCATGTTTGTGTGTGTGAGTGTGTGAGAAAGCGCGTGTGCATGTTTTTGCGTGCGTCTGCATTTTTGTCTATATGTGTGTATGAGCGCATGTGCATGTTTGTGTGTGTGTGTGGGAGCGCGTGTGCATGTTTGAGTGTGTTTGCGCATGTTTGTGTATGTATGTGTGAGCGCGTGTGCATGTTTATGTGTATGTGTGTGTGTGTGAAAGAGAGAGAGAGAGAGAAAGAGAGAGAAAGAAACCAAGTTTAATAGAAATAACTTGAAAATTCAAGATGAGCCAAACAAGTTCCATGATTTGTCGGAAGAAAGGAAATCAACGTGATTAAAAGAAGAGGAAGAAAAAAGACTTGATGAGAAGAAAAACTGAAAGAGGAAAGAAAAGAGAAATAAACACGAATGAATGAGTGAGTGAATGAATGAATTAATGAGAGAATGAGTGAGTGAGTGAGTGAGTGAGTGAGTGAATGAATGAGTGAATTAATGAGAGAATGAATGGGTGAGTGAGTGAGTGAGTGAATGAATGAGTGAGTGGAGTAAGTGAGCAAAGAGCAAAGATAGATAAAATCATTCATCAATTAAAAGCACAATTTTTTTTTTTTTACTTTTTTTTTTCGTTTCTCATTCACTCAACCATTGCGAACAAAGTTAACCAACAACACTTAGTCACTGACAAATAAAGTCAACAGTTTTGCTGACCATTTTATGACATCTTTGCTGTGGAAAAAGAAAATAAAAAGACACTTGCGTGCGAATAACCATTTCTTCTTTTTTTTCTTTTTCTCTCTTTCCGACTCGTTGGTGCTACCAAGACATTAACCCTTTCAACCATAAGGAGGCCGATATATCAGCCCTGACAACATAAGGAATAAGAAGACACAACAATATTTTGGCTTTAGTATGTTATTCTAATATAACGACTCTGAGTGACTACTTGGTAATTTTGAGAAATCGGGGTTCAAAGAATTTACTATCACCGACGATTCATTCTAGCAGAAAGATTAAAAGAGAGAGTTAAAAAATAACCCAATAAAGATCTTACCTCTTCTCGATAAAGTTTATATGCCGTAAAATAAAGAAAATTTTATCAAGAAAAATATCATTCAAAAATAGAATTTTAGAATAAAATATTTAAACCCAAAACTAAAATTTTCTTATTTTGATTTCAACAAAGTTTTTTTTATAGAATGAGTTACTTCCCTTTAACTGAGACAAAAACAAATATTGAAGGAAAAAAAAACAGGAAAATTCGAGAAAAAATAATTTTATTGCCTGTTTTATGATTGTTTTTTTTTCTTTGATCTAAAGATATTTTAGATAATGTCCAATAATAGATAATTTACGCTGTGCTATCATAAAGTTGATACAAATGAAAAAAATGAAAAGCCTTTACACACACATTTAATTGACACGGCAAACGGCACACACTTACACACGCTCTCTGCTGCTGCTGCGTAAGAAGAACACAGAGAGAACTAATAACATGTCCATGCAGAAAAACAACACTTTTTTTTTGTTTCTCTATTTTATTTATTATCGACCATACCATACATTAAGTTTCAGACATACGAGTTTACCGACAAAAAGTGAAATAATTTTGTTTCATAAGAAAGTGTGTGTGTGTGTGTGTTTGTGTTTGTGTGTGTGTGTGTTAAAACGCAATAAGAAAATTCCGTAATTGACTGGATTAACTGAATTGACTTATTAAATTCATCGTGTCTAAAAAAAAAAAAAGAATCATTAGCTCATTTCTTTGTATCTTTGACAATGAATCAAATAATTACACACTCACACCCACATTATTAACCAATCACCACACACAAACCTCAGGAAAGAAGTAACACTCTTCCAAAACTAGCAAAAAAAAACATTTTTTATTCTTTAGTATTTCATTTTTTTACAAGTTTTCAAAGATATGAAAATTGTCAGAAATTCTTATCCCCAAATTAAAATTGAAACAATAAAAACTCAAACTTTCTATTTCAATGAATACTTTTTTATTTAATGAACATAGATTTTAAAAAAAATTGTTTTTTTTCAAAATCTAGAACATTTATATTAATTCAAATACACTTTATATATATATATATTAGTGATAAGGTTTCTTAAATTTATAGTTAGAGTGCTCAATATCAGTGATAGAGCGTGTATTAGTTAAGTGTAGACACGGAGTCAACAGGAGTTGGCAACTGCCACTTTCTCGCTTATGTATTCATCAGGCCAATAAGCATGGACACAGAGTCAACCACCTTCAGCACAGGGACATCAGATGACAGCACAGCACAGGCAAGAAACTGTTTTATGCATGAGTAAATAGATGTGGGTATATAAGCATGTATGTGTGCGTGCGTGTAAGAATATAGGTAATTTGGATTTTAAGATCCTATAAATATTATTAAGTTATTTCTAATGACATTTTGAGCAACTTCAATATTTAGAAATTTTTCTTTGATCATTGAATGTTGATAGAAGACAAAATATGAAACCTTTTTGAGGTTTTGTCAAATATTTGTATTTTTACAACCAGACACACATGCATATTTTAGAAAAATGGAAAATAAATTCTGAAAATGTGTAAAAAAAAATGTTTTTTTTAAATCTAATTTTATGAATAAACCAATAATTCAAAATTTAGTTACAGTGTAAAAAAAAATCGTTTCACTTTGAAATACTTTTTCTTCAGCATTAAAAGTTCTTTAGACATGTTTTAAACAGCCTTGTTAAAAATAGAGTCTATTTTTCTATTCTATCAAACCTTTCATTGATTTTAATAGTTTGACTTTGCTAAATTTTTAAAAAATGGTTGAAAAGACATTTTTCATACAGTATTTGGAAAATTGTTGGTGAAAAATACAATTTGCCACAAGATAAGTGTTTTATTATTTTTAGTTGCCACTTGTGAAAAGTTACTCACAATGTAAAGCCCTGGTGTATATGTATGTGTATTATATAAACACATAATCATTAGGAATTAAAATAAGAAAAGAAAGAAATGCTAATAAAACAAAATTGAGAATTCACAAATTTCTTTCAAATCCGTTTGATCCTTTTGTTAAATAACCTTTAAACAAACATGCATTTATGCAAACATAAACTCAATCTCTTTTTGTGTGTGAATGTGTATCAGTTCCAGCAACACAAGAAAACTCTTTTAAGACTTTTTCTATTGTCAAATATTAGTTATTCAATAAAGATTGGTAGAGATTTTTCTAAGCTTATAAAGGACATCCACATTGAAAGAATAATTATTATCAGCCTCCCACTCAATTCTTAAACTAAATGCTAACATGGAGTGTTACAAGATTATGGTTGTTAAAACCAGGTTATCAAATACTGTAGATTCCATGCCTGTACTTTCTATTCTATCATAAAATAAAAAAAATGTAAGTAAAGAAATAATAGAGAAAAATGACACAGTAAGATGTGGACACACTAATATTAAAAAAAAACAAAAAAAACTTTAAAATCAAATTTTGATAACAAAATTAAATTTGATGTATTTAGGCAGAATTTCATTCAAGGTTCTGTTAATAAGAACTTTTTATCCTCTTTTTTTGGATTTTTATTCCAATTTTTTCTTGTTTTTGAACAAGAGCCTTTATCTTAGGGTCTAGTGTTCTTATAGAGTATCCCAGCTTTCCAAACGTTTTTGGTCCTCCATGACAATCTAGAAGGATTGACATTTTTTTTGTTAGTTACATGTTAGTTCTTAGTGTATTTTAATCTTATATGTAACTAACAAATAAAAATGCCCATCTATGAAGATGGTCAAGGAGAACCGAAAAAGATTAAAAAGCTGGGGGACTCTATAAGAACACTAGACCCTAAGACCAAGGCCTTTGTTTAAAAACAAGAAAAAAGTGGAAAAGAAAATTCTAATAAAGAGGATAAAAGTTCTCTTCAATAAAACCAAAAATGAAATTCTAAAGACCCAAATACTTTCTTCTCTTATCAAAGAAATTTGGTTTTATAAAGATTTAAAAGTAAAATGTATGTGAAAAGAATGTAACTGGGATCAAAATAAGTAAATGCTTTTTATTACTATTTATCAGATGGTTTAGGGTTAATTTATTATAAAATATCAATGATAGAGCAATGCTGTACACCTTTTCATGTTATAAAAAAATGAAAGCCTATTAATAAAGCCAAAGAATTTGCATATAAAAATCATATTCATTTCAATAGAATAAATTTTAATCATAAATTATGTTTGTATTATTTAGAACTAAGGCACATCTTATTTACACATTTTGTTTTTCAGTTTTTTTAATTGTATGATGAGGTCATTATTTTTTATCTAAAGTCATTTAATAATTGTTTAATCATAAGCAATAGTCGCATTGTGCTCACTTTGTTTTTAGATCGAATGGCTTTAAATCTAAAATAATGATGCTCATCATACAATTAACAAAAAACATCTTACATGCATAAATCCATACCTACAAAAAAAGGACTATGCCTATAAATTTATGAGAATGATCATATCACAAAACCTAAATAGGAAAATAAAATAAGCATTTTTTTTCACACTTATTTTAATTTTTTTAAATAAACTGCATAGACAGACAAACATAAATAATTATATATAAAAAAAAAATTTATTTAAGATTTTTACAGTTTAAAATATATTGTATATTTTTTCGAAAGATATAAAATCTGTTTATTAAGTAAATTTAATTTCTAAAAGAGATTCAATAATTAACAAAATTATTAATTTTTAAAAAAAATATCAACATGACCGGCATTACTTTTAGTTTAAGATATCTTTAAAAATCAAATAATTTGCTAAAGTATTCATTCATTAATATGAGAATCATGAATCTCACATTTAGATTTGAATATGAAAAATAATAATTGTTGCAAAAAGCAAATCATAAAATTTTTTTTAATATGTTTATTGTATAGTATTTTTAGTACTGATTAAGAAAGAATAACTCATTTTTTGGGTGTACTCCTTCAGATATAACCATTTCATTGTGTACTCCATCAGATATAACCATTTCATTAACAAATTCAGACTATTAAGCCCCAAAGACACAGATATGTAAAAATGTCCATGTATGCAAATAAGGTAAGTAAAAATCTTTTTTTCTTAAAAATAACTCATACAATGTTAAATTAGTGATAAAACAATCCAATAATTTCTCTACTTTTTCTCATGCCTAATAACTTTTTTTTCATCACAGCAACGATGTATCTTTAACTATTTTAATAAGTTCAGCCTTATTAAATAAGATAGTAAAAAAAAAAAAACTTGGGGCTTAGAGGAATAATTTTTGTTTTTTGTAAGACTTTTAGGTTTCAATCTCATTCATAAATAATATTTCAATTGTCTTTCAACAACAGTCATTATTTACATTAGATAAATACACAAAACCTTTTAATAAGATTAACACAGATGCCAGATTTGGTATTTATTACCAATTGAACATACATACATACATACACACACACATACATA
>JAUZSX010336390.1:0-10768 GCA_034780655.1 Idiosepius hallami
CCATCTGCCCGAGGCTGCTAAAGTGAAAGTAATGGTTTTGACTGGGATTTGAACTCGTGTAACACGATCTCACAGCCTGTATTGGTTAATTATACAGGCATAAATAAGAAAAATATAAAATAATTTTAACTAGTTTTTAAAATTTAGAATTCCTGATTAAAAATCTCAGCATAGAAAAATTATTGTACAAACTATCAACTTTAAATAGACTTATTTTCAAATAAAAGAATTAATCAATTTCAAAATGAATTAATTAACTTTAAAATGAATTTAGCAACTTTAAAAAATATCTTCAAAAATAGAAATAACCAAATGACTTGTTATTCAATTTGAGGTTGATTAATCTCTTTTGAAGTTGATTAAAACCCTTTTGAAGTTTATTGTTCAAATTCAAAGATGATTGTTCCTATTTGAAGGTGATTGTTCCTATTAGAAGGTGATTGTTCCTAATTAAAGTTAGTTAATTCTTTTACATGGAAATAAATTTCAAAGTTGATTTTTATAAGTTGAAATGTAATATAACTAAACTTTAATTTGATTTATTGTATATGTTTTTTAAGATAAGTTAGTGATATTACTAATTTAAAAATCCTTAAAAGAAGGACAAAATTTTCAAAAAAGTTGATAACATTAATTCACTGAATAATATTAATGTTAAGTCTGGAAAGTTTCTTATACGAAATAATCTCATTGTAAATTTATGTCTAATTTTTCTTTCGTCTTCCACAGTTCATTTGATGTAGGTAAAATCGATATAACAACTTCAGTGAGTTAAATGTCTTTGATGAGGCCTTGTCAATACGAATCTATATTTTGTTGCTTATTCAATTTATTTTTATTGCTATTCCTCCTCACAATCTGACATTCCCCACTCATTTTCTTATCTCTCTCTCTATATATATATATATATATATATATATATATATATATATATATATATATCTGTCGCTGAGAACAACAGAGAAAATAGAAATAGAAAATATTAAAAACAAAAATTCGATAATAATGTCTTGCATATATATTTTTTCTCCGTTTATTTCTTAAAATAATTGTAGCTCTCCTCGTGTCATAAATAATTGTGAGAATTTCAACTATTCAATTTGAACGGAAGCATATATATTCAAGTCAAACAACAATTATTTTTTTTAGATGAGGTATCATAATAAAGATTTTTTTTTTTCGGACTTTTTTCTTCATCTTGGCTATTTGATGTTTTCATACACAATATTTCAGCCTACTGACCCTCAGGACTTCTTCAGGTGTTTTAATTGCAACTCAACTCTAGATAAAGATGCTGAGTCTCGTTATCGAATCCCTAGTATTACTGTCTTCTATAGTTTTTGCATACCGAAACTCATTTAATGTGACCAGTTAACCCTTAGACGAACTTGGGTAGGAATATAAACTGCTATTACTTGGAACTGCAGAGACCATCATTATCACTATTATCTGTCGGTCAATAGCCCGTGGATGTTGATTTAAGGCTTGATTTAGTTTCTTTAAACAACAAATATATTTAAAGAAAAATGGGTTTAGCAAACTTTATATCCCAACTGTGTTTTGAGTTGTTTTGTTATTTATAATCGATACTAGAACTATTGCCCAAATGCCGGGTACTAGGCACTAGGTTAATTAATGAAGAATATTATATAGAAAAACAAAGTTTTTTATACTAAATCTATTTGTATTGTTTTTATACAAAGTTCATTTCCAATGCTTTTTGTATACTAAATGCTTTTCTAACACTTTTTTTTACTAAATTAATTTCTAATGTTTTATTATATTAAATTCATTTCGAGTGCATTTTAATACTATATTCATTTCTAACACTCTTTTAAACTAAATTAATTTTTAACGCTTTTTTCAATAAATTCATTTCTAATTTTTAATGCTGAATTAATTTCTAATGCTTTATTATACAAAATTTATTTGTTATGCTTTTTTATACTAAATTCATTTCTAATGCTTTCTTATACTAAATTCATTTCTAACACTTATTTTACTAAATTCTTTTCTAACACATTTTTATGCTGAATTAATTTCTAATGCTTTATTATACTAAATTGATTTCTAATGCTTTATTATATTTAATACATTTCTAATATTTTTTTACTAAGTTTATTTCTAACGCTTTTTTATATTGAATTTATTTCTTATGCTTTCTTATACTAAATTCATTTCGAATGCTTTTTCTACCAAGTTTATTCTTGACGCTTTTTTATACTGAATTCATTTCTTATCTTTTATTAAACTAAATTCATTTCGAATGCGTTTTATACTACCGTCTGTCCTGGGGACATTTGGAGCTAAATGACGTGGGGGTACAATTTCATATGTTTACACTTTTCTTATTCATTTGGATCGTAAAAGGCCGATATATCAGCTCTGACAACATAACAGCAAAAAACACACATCAATAATTTGGCTTAAATATGTTCCTCTAATATAACGACTCTGAGTGACTACTTGGTAATTTTGGTAAGTCGGGGGTCTAAAAGGTACGCCTTGATTTCTTTTTAGAAATTTTGTATCATCGTTAAACATGATAGGAGTGAAAAAAGTAACATGGTGTCTTACATGGTCTTAATAGGGTTTACTAAAAACACTCATGTGCTATTTATAACAAAGTATTTTTGTCAAAGGAAGGCCTTTTTAACCCTTTTAACCCTGACTAAGAAAATTTACCAACAATTTACTTAGAGCTGTTCTGTTAGAGGGACAAAATTTCGGTACGTTTTTTTTTGCGTTAAGTTACCAGGTTTGATACATCGGCCCTTAGGTTCCAAAGGATTAAACCCAGGAGGTGACAATTAGAATTTTATGCAACACAGGGTGAAAGTGGACAAATCTGGAGGAGAACTTTGGAACCACATGCAAGCTCATTCATGTGCAGCCGTGGGCAGAGAGTTTCGTTTTCCTCTGTAAAGGCTTTCAAATACAAAAACTCAATTTTTCGCTTCCAGACAATTTGGAATCTAATTTAATAATTGGTATTTCAAGTTTTCGTGTAGTTCGAGGCTGTCATCAAATTTATTGTTATCTTCAAAATAATTATGCTGATGCAACTCCTGCTTTCTTTAAACTTTTAAATCCAGAAAAGCCGATATATCGGCCCCGGCACGTAGAAATAATATGACTCGGCCGATATATTGGCCTTTCATGGCTCTTTTATAGAACAGCTTTGAATGGTTAATTGGTAATTTTGCTAATTACGTATTGTTTGTTTTTTTACGAGAGTTATCGCTTT
Organism: Idiosepius hallami; assembly: GCA_034780655.1. NCBI lineage: Eukaryota > Metazoa > Mollusca > Cephalopoda > Idiosepiidae > Idiosepius > Idiosepius hallami. The sequence continues at coordinate 3,248 of JAUZSX010336390.1, forward strand.
TTTAAGTCAGGGTCCAGAGATTTGTTTTCGTTTTGTTTTGTGTTTAAGTCCATATCAACCTTTATTTATTCATTTAATGCCAAGAACAATTACTTTTGATGAAAAAAAATATTTTATACTCATATAGTTTTTTTAATAACTCAAGTTACACTATTTAATTCATAGCAGAAAAGATGATAGGGATTCATACCATTTCCAAGTGTAGTAATCGACATGTCAGTGTAGACAAAACGACTTTTTATTTTATAAATATTTTTTTTCACAGACAATGTGTTTTTAAATAACTCTAGTTGCACTATTAAACCCATAGCTTGAGGGAAGATGGGGATTCATCCCTTTCCCATTCTCATTCCCAAGGGTATTAATCGACATGTCAACGAATCATCATCGAGACGGATCAACGAGATTTGGATTCGAACATGCGTACTACGATTCCGAAGTCCGATTGCCTGCCCACTGCCCGATCCAAAGATGGAGTAATTGGACTCGGTAACCATTAGGTTGCAATTTAGCACCTTGAATAATTTCTGTATGGTTGATAAGTTTCATTATTTAGGTTTAAAGTTACATCGAGGAAATCTAATATTTTCAGGTTAGCTTTTATGTCGATTTTGAATCCTAGTTGTTTAAAAGTTTTTATAATATCTTTTCTAGCTTTTTTCAATTTGTGGTCCGCTACTTTTTCTAAGGGTTATTAGTCCGCCGTCTCTGAATATTCCTATGTCCTTTATGTTTATTATTTAGTTAATTTTGTTAGTATGATATTTACTTGGTGAGCAACCCCAAGTTTGGCACAAGGCCATTTTTACGTGCTCCTACCCGGGCTTTATATATTCGGTATTACCCTTCACCTAAATGAACTGCTCTCCTGAGCTAACGAGTCCCATTTGCCCGAGGCTGCTAAAGTGAAAGTAATGGTTTTGACTGGGATTTGAACTCGCGTAACACGATCTCACAGCCCGAGCCTCTACCAGTGCTCCACTGTCGCTAATTCGTTAATTTTGTTAGTATGTAAGGATGCAATCTAGCACCTTGAATAATTCCTCTTTTGAATTGCAAAAGCAAAAGCCAGCTTAAAAAGAATTTCGTTGATTCACTGATTACAATCGTCATAAAATAACTCATTTGATTAAGATTGAAATCACAAACATCAACAAAAAAACAAAAGAAGAAATATTTTTTTTTTTTACAAAAACTGAAACAAAGCGGAAAAACAATCGAATCCTTTTATTTCAGATTTCAAGAAGTTGAAACAAATTAATCAACTTCTCTGGATTCCATTTTTGTTAAGATGATTAAACAGCCTTTTTTAAAATTTAATCTTATTTTTAGTAAAATAAAATTGATTGATTCATATTTGAATAAGTAAATCAAGCGTTATTTGAAAATCTTTGAAAATTGCATTCCGTATTAAATATCTTCATATTTTTTTATTGTTTGGTATTTAACGGCATGTCAAACATTTAAGTCATTTTAATGACAAAAATAATTATTATTAATACTTTTGATTTGATAAATATTATTATATACACACAGTTTTTTTAATAACACAAGTTGCATTATTTAATCCAAAACTGGATGTAAGATATGGATTCAAACTTTTCCCAAGGGTATTAGTCGACAAAGATGGGACAACTTGTATTCGAACTTGCGTACTACGATTCCGAAGTTTGACTGGGCCACATCGACCGCCCCTAATTCTTTTTTATTTCAATAAAATGCACTTTTGAGGATTTTGTAATCATCTATATGAGCTACTCTCTCGATTTAACGAATCTCCTCTGCTCGAGGCAGCTAAAGGTAGATAGAATGATTTTGACTGGGATTTGAACTCGAGTAATACGATTTCATAGTCTGAGCTTTTACCAATGCTCCACTTTACCATCCCATAATAGTCTAGAAACTGCAATAAAAACCTTTTCCTATTCAATTGATTTTCCAGCATTAATTTGGTTTTATTTCCCTTTTGATAATTCTAGCGTCTTTTTTGTGTCACTTCTTATCATTCTGGTTGTGTTCTTTCGACCAGCAGAAGTAATATCACTTGCTTGTGTGTTATTAAACAAGCTAAACGTTACAATGTAAGAAATAAAGAAAAAGGAATGAAAAGGACAAAATCATTATTAATGCACCTTAGGATTTATTTTCTTTACTTTGAGGGGAATTAACTGATGGAAGACAAATACTAAATCTCTCTCTTACTACTTCTCTCTCTATCTCTTTCTTCCTGTCTCTCTCTCCATCTCTTTCTTCCCCCCCTCTCTCTCTCTCTTGTCTGTTTCACTCCACCAACACTTTTTCCTGTTCAAGAAGTCCACTTGGGATAGACACTTCGTTTTTTAAGCAAGTTCAAATGCAGGGCTGTGCTTAGGGCGCCTGTAGACCCCGCAAATGCTGGCGGAGTGTAAGCTCCCTAGGGGCCGCAAGGCTCCCTGGCTTCACAGATTGTAATGCAAAAAAATTACCAAAATAATTAATTGTTGAAATATGCACCTATCAATCCATCTCTCTTTCTGCCCATCTCTCTCTATTTGATATGTATGTATATATAGTCGAAAGCTCCAGTATGTTGAGGAGGGGGGCAACTTGCCTTTTTTAGGGTAAAGGGGCTGCAAGGCCCATTCTGCAATGGGACCACTAAGTGGTTCAACACGAATCATTCCGTTATATTCACATTTAGGCTCAATGCCCTTGAGAAAGATATAAATTACCATATCCACCTTAATTTATGTGTTTAATAATGTTTCAAGTGTTGTTCAATCTATGATTGAAAAAAAGTTTTATAAAAATTGATTGTGCTCAGCATTCTGTGCTGGCTCTCACTTGTGTCAGAGTATTGGGTACTTGTATTCTTGTTCCCAATTTTCACTGTCGTGAATAGAGGGGGAAAGGCGACAGAGTGCCAGTTACTGTTTTTGGTGGTCATGGCTGCACGGCAGTCATGCACACTCACTTGGCCGACGTCGCTTCAAGACAAAAGACTATCGGTGTCCATGATGCAAAAATTGCATTAAAACTTTAGGTTCTTGATTTACTAAGACCTGCATTGCAGCCTGCATGACAGGCGTCCCTGGGCTTTTTGAAATCAGTGTTGCCCTTCACCTAGATAAGTTACTCTAACTGAGTTGATGGGTCTCATATAACTGGGTTTTTGAGATCAATGTTAACCTTACATCTATCTAGACGAGTTACTCCTCCGGGAGTTTATGAACCTTGTCTGCTCTAGGCAGCTGAAAGTGAATGAAATGGTTTTGACTTGGACTAAGAATCTGTCTCCCTCCTTCTATCTCTCTCTCTCTCTTTCTATCTCTCTCTCTCTCTTTTTATCTCTCTCTCTCTCTGGCACTTCGTCTTTCATTTCTCTGTCAGTCCCCTTTTCTCAGTCACCCCCTCTCTATTTCTCTCAGTCCCTCTCTTCACCCCCCATCACCCTCTCTCTTTTTTCTCTCTCTATCGCCCATCATCCCTTTCTCTCTCCCCATTCTTTTGTCACTCTCTCTCTCTCTATTTCTCTATCACTCACTCTCTCTCTATTTCTCTATCACTCACTCTCTCTATCCCCTATCACCCCCTCTCTATCACCCATCATCCCTCTCTCTCTCTCTCTCTCCATTCTTCTGTCACTCCCTTTCTCTCTCCTTCTCCATTCCTATGTCACTCCCTCTCTCTATTTCTCTATCAATCCCTCTATCCATTCCCCCATCATTCCACCTCTCTCTTCATTCTTCTGTCACTCCTCCTCTCTCTCTCTCCATTCTTCTGTCACTCCCTCTCTCTTTCTCTCTCTCTATCCATTTCTCTGTCACTCACTCTCTCTCTCTCAATTCCTCTGCCACTCCCTCTCTCTCTTCATTCCTCTGTCTCTCTCTCTCTCTCTATATATATATATATATATCTATTCCTCTGCCACCCCCTCTCTCTATTTCTCTATCACTCTCTCTCTCTCTCTCTCTCTCTCTCTCCATCCCCCGTCATTCCCTCTCTCCATCCCTCTGCTATTCCATCACTTAATAATCTAGTTTTAATAACGTGTCTACTCAGCAGTGCTTTAAAATTATTGATATTAAACTTCAATTTCTTCTTGACTTGCATGCAATTTTACAGAATCCTTTGGCAACAACTCTTATTTATAAGGCTGAAGGCATTTCACATTCTCTGTTCAACCTCTCCACTCTCTTCTAATTCCCTCTTCATTTCTTTCAAGAAAGAATCTATTCCTCTCCTCCTAAATTTTGCTGGCTTTCACGAATATATATATATATAGGATTTTTATAACAAATATAGCTATTAACTCTGTGGTGAAAAAATAAATTTCACTTTATCAGAAAACATACTGTTGATGCCGGAAATGATAAGAGAGGAAGCAGATAAAGTAGGAGCTAGCTTAAAATGGCTAGAGAAAAGAAGTACATATCTACCACTATCTATTTATTACTAGTACTATATCTGGCGGTCGACGTGGCTCAGTGGATAGACAATCAGACTTCGGAACCGTACGACGCGGGTTCGATTCCATGTTGTTCCGTCTACGTTCACATGTTGACTAATACCCTTGGGAAAGGTATGAAGCCTTATCTTCCCTCCAGCTATGGGTTAAATAGTGCAAGACCTCAACGGCGGATGTGGCGTATGATGTCCACCGTGACACAACGGCACTCTCTACATACGTATATTTGTATTTGGGCAGTCGACGTGGCCAACTGGATAGACAATCAAACTTCGGAACCGTACTACGCGAGTTTGAATCCAAGTTGTTCCGTCTACGTTAACATGTCGACGAATACCCTTGGGAAAGGTATGAAGCCCTATCTTCCCTCCAGCTATGGATTAAATAATGCAAGACCTTAACGGCGGATGTGGCAGATGATGTCCACAGTGCCACAACGGGAATGAAGGTGAATGAAGGCTGCAGCAGAGGATGGCCTCCAGTCGTCGTGGTTCTCTGCATGCCATGGGAACCAAGTCCTCCTCTGCCAAGGGACCGTGAGGTGACCTCAGGTGCATCAGTCTCCCCACGTTAAAAGACATCACGCACAGACGTCTTCCTGAAAGGATCCACAGAACCAAGACGGAGGACAGTCATATTCGACCACGACTGACTGCCTATAATAAGGATACTGTTTTATATGATATCAACAGCGACGTGCTTTGGGCCCCGACAGACCTCACAATTGCGTTGTGGTCGAAAGCTCCCTAGCAGTGCCGGGCTTAGTCACCTTGCGACACTGACGTAGAATGCATCTTGCAGCACCCTTTACCCTAAAAAGTTAAGATGTCTCCCCTAACATACTGGTGAGCCTTCGATCAAATACCATATATACATACATATACAAATATATATTTAGAGAGAAAGAGAAATAGACAGAAAGAGAGATGGCTTGTGGATTGATAGGTGTATATTTCAAGTGTGATAATGGTTTTCTAGTTAATTCAAACAATTGATTTGGTAATTTTTTAAATTACTAAAAATCTGTGAAGCCAGGGAGCCTTGCGGTCCCTAGGAAGCTTGCGTCCCTTCCTGCAATTGCGGGGTCTGCGGGGGCCCTAAGCACGACCCTGACATTGACAAAAACCTATATATTTGGTTGGCAACTAAGTTCCTACCGTTTTTGTATAAATTTATATTCCATCTCTTTTCACTTTTTTTTAATTACCCTCTCTCTCTCTCTTTCTCTCTTTCTTTTTTCTCTCTCTCTCTCAGACACTCTCTCTCCCTCACACACACACAACTCTCTCTCACACACTCTCTCTCTCTCACACACTCTCTCTCTCTCTCACATACACACGCCTTTTCTCTCTCTCTCTCACACACACACACTCTCTTTTTCACAAACACTCACACACACACACACACACACAGACACTCTCTCTCTCTCTCACACACTCTCTCTGACAAACACACGCTCTTCTCTCCCACACATACACTCTCTCTCACGTTCTCTCTCCCTCACACACTCTCTCTCTCTCTCACACACACACACGCACACGCGCACACACACACACACGCACGCTCTCTCTCGCTTCCTCTCTCTCTCTCTCTCTCACATATACACACGCTCTTTGTCCCTTACGCACACACATTCTCTCTCTCTCAAACACAAACACTCTCTCTCAGACATACACACTATCTTTCTCTCTCTCTCACACACACTCTCTCACACATACACAACACTCTCTCTCACTCATTAACACAGAAATACAACGACAACTCACACTTCCAAACACACAAGCAGGCAAAGTTCTCAGTTTTGCCAGCCACTAAGAGAGTTTGCTGTTATAGAAGGCCTGAAACTTTCAGTGTGTTCTTGCGCAAGAACTCACACATAAATGGGGTCGTAATAAAATAAAATGTTCAAGAAGCCATGATGTAACCTAGTCCTTGTGCCAAACTTTAGTTCCGTGTTCATTATTATCAGACAGTCTTGACGATGACTAGTCGTGGCCTCGGTACTTTCACCAAGGCTCCCCACTCGCTTGTGCAGCTTTTTACGTTTACTATCTGTTGTGCATCAGATAGACACTCGCTGAACTTTCAATGCTCACGCCCAGTGAAGCTAAGCCGTGATAACTGGCAGTGGAGCAGGTCGCAGGGATTTTGTAATCAGTGTTGCTCTTCACCTAGATAAGGTACTCTCCAGAGCTATCAAGCCCCATCTGCTTGAGGCAGCTAAACTTAGATGCAATAATTTTGACTGGGATTTGAACTAACGTAATACGATTCCATGATCCGAGCTTTTACCAATGCTCCACTCTCACCACCTCGCAGTTCAATGAGGAAAATAAATGCTGAGCATGCACTTCTTCACTGAACGACCCAGGAAATTTGACCTCTTACCAGACGTTGTCCTTCTAGATAAAATTGCTAAAGCTGAGCACCTGTGATTGAAAAAAAACAGAACAAACCTTTTAAATATTCAGGGGTGGTTGGGTGTGGTTGGGTTGTTTGTATGTGTGTGGGGGGTAAAGGAAGTATTTGGCAGCAGGGAGACCGGATCCACTGAAATGCTTGATAAACACGTACTTGGGTCCAAGACGCAAACACCCTTGTAGACCCCGATCGACAGTCCTTGTTGGACGCTATACCACTAAAACATCTACCCCGCTTTCCTACACACACGCACATGCACGTATACACAGGTATCCCCCCCACACACACACACTGCTCCATCACCACCTTATATCCAAACACAGGTTAGATTTACAATCCTGGCCGAATACCTTCAGCCAGGTGAACCATTAATTAGTAGTCACGTGTCACGCCATAGGTGAGGAAGGGTGAAGTAGTAAGAAATTTGAACCTGAGTAAGTGGGAGGAAGATATTACATTTGTTCTTATATATTTTATGCTTATCCGTTTACATTGTTGGATGCCTTTAATACATAGACACATCTATCTATCTATCTATCTATCTATCTATCTTCCTCTTCCTCTCTCCTTCTGTGGTATATATATATATATATAATAGTAGGTTGTAGTTCTTCTGAAGCATCATAGAATTATTGATGTAAAGGTACAAAATT
>JAUZSX010336401.1:0-10767 GCA_034780655.1 Idiosepius hallami
GAAGGGTAACACCGAATATATAAAGCCCTGGTAAGAGCATGTAAAAATGGCCTTGTGCCAAACTTGGGGGTGCTCACCAAGTAAATATCATAATGGGTCAGCATTTTGGATTTTGTTATAACACGGATTCACTTATAACTAGGACAGTGAAAATATGCTTTTATTAAAGAATATTATTATAACTAGGGCTCTGACTAGAATATTCTTTAATAAAGGCAGATTTTCATAGCCTAATAACTAAAAACTGCTCGAAAAAGTAGATATATATCTCTTAAATTGAATTTACAGTTTAAATATTCATATGCATATTTTTCCAGTTTTTATAATTCTATTTTTATTCACTTTATCGTTGGTCAGTTGCAGTGGCGTAGCAATAGTTTTTGCCGCCAAGGGCAGTCATAGGATTTGCGCCCCTGTGACCACTTATAATCTACAAATGTTCAAAATTCCAAAAAGCCCTAAAAATATTTATTTTGAAAGAACTACAATCAAAAGTCTAATTATAGATAACTTAGAATCATTGGAATAATGATGCAATTAAAAAGTCTAATTAAAAACTATTAATACACACATAAAACATAAAACAAACTAAAACCTTAAAAACTCATTTTGGTTATAAAATTTCTGATTTTTTGTTAGTTTTTTACAATTGTTTTTTTCTAATTTCTATATTTACTCCCTAAAAATACCATCCCTGCCATGTACCAGTCAGGACAGACCGCCTCCTCTGGCCCTCCCTTCCTACGCCACTGGTCAGTTGATATCAATGAAACCCATGATGTTGTGTACCATTCAAGATGAGAAAGGTAAAAAACTGGGCAACACCAAACGAGGTAACCCTGCTAGGGCAATTGAACACAAAAAAGATAATTATAATTTTTCTTTCTTTGAGCACAAAAAATTATTAACCAACTTTTGAGACTCTGAAATGTCTAAAAGACAACTGGCATTAAAAAGTGTAAAAGAATTGCAGCTGTAATGGCAATGGGGGTATGGATACCTAGGGTTGGTGTTCCCTTATTGAGAGACCCATGATTCCAGTTAGTTGAGAGACAGCGAAGGAGATACCCTTAGAAGATTGTGATAACGTTGAAAACTAATGAGGTCTAGGTGTGGCCCTTACTGAAGGGCAGATAACCTGGGACTGGGCTGGGTTTGTCAGAGTTAGAGGGTGTAGACAAACATTGTTCGAATACAAGGATGCCATGCAAAAATACATGAAGCAGAGATGACATGTGAATTCATCTTTTTATCTATTTATTTATTTATCTATTTATTCATTTATTTTTTGTAAATCCTGATACCGGTTTTAAGTTTCCATTTTTAATGTTAAAAAAAGATAAAAATATGTTTCAAATCTAAAGATGCCATTAGTCAACTGAAATTATGACAGATGTTCAAGAAGTAAAACTCTTGATAGTGTCCCTTCTTCAAATTTTTCAATTGTTATGCCTAAAATCTTCTTTAAGTATATTACTTCTAATACCTTTATCTTTTACAAAACAGGATCTGAAGAAAAAAAATGGAAATCTATCTAATAATAATGAGTGTTGTGCATTTGTTTGTGTTTTTCTTTTCTTTTTTATATATGTATCATGCCATTCACTGAAGACATTAAATTTATTAATTTCTTCTTTTATTTTAGGTTGTTCAAATGCTATTATTTGTATTTCTCATACTTATTTCATCCTTTAATACAAATTTACAGTATTTATTTTTTATTATTATTTTACTTCTATCTTTATGTCCTCATTTCTGACAGCAAGGACTTGCTAGTTATGAATAATAGCCTAAAATAGAGAATTATTGTCTAGTCTATTCTAGTGAAGTAGCTATTCAAGTAAAGATATAATAATCTGAACTTATATATAAGTGGAACTTTGTCCCTGAGTGTGTCTGTCTATGAGTGAGTTTTTTCTCTATGGGCTTTGAAACGGGTGGGCCTATTTTCTTAAAAATTCAGACAGTTGAACTTTAAGTTTTTGGGAGTGTTCTTGGATAGGTGTTGTTTCAGAATCCTCCAGATGAGTTATGAAAATCAATAATAATAAAAAGCATCAGTTTCTAGAAGGATTAGTGTCACTACAAATAAGAGTAAAACCATGAAATTTACGATCATGAATGCATAACTGTGTCATGGGCCAGTCCTTAGAGAACTTGTTTTGCTCAACATGAACTGTAGGTTTAAGTTGCACTTGGGGTTTGGAATGGTAAGAACATTGTGTGTAGTGGTGAAACAATTGGTTTTTTTCCGCCTTGGGTAGTCGTAAAAATTGTGCCACCCCTAACAATTGATAATGCTTAACGTTCAAAATTAAAAAAAAACTAAAAATATTCATTTTCATTGGCCTACAATCAAGGATCTAATTATATTCAACCTAATTAATATGTATTTTCATTAGAAATGAAATTGATGTCACAGTTGAAAAATGTGTATAAAAACAGTATTATTTCCATACATAAAACATATAAACATTACAATCTTAAAAACTAATATCGGTATAAAATTTCAGATTTTTTGTTAGCTTTTCACTATTATTTATTTATTTATTGTTGATTTTTGACCCCTCAAAATGCTGCCTATTGACATGTGCTGCCCAGGGCGGATTGCCCCCTCCGCCCCTCCCTTGCTACACTACTGATTGTGTGTCACTGATGAGATCCAAATGATTGAAACAGCTGTCTGGGAAAACCAATTGGAAATTGTTTCAAAGGTCTGAATATCTCATACACTAAATTTCAAGTCTCTCCACCCAAAATTGGAAGAGTAGTTTTGTAGAGACTGTTCTTCACGCACACATACACACACAGTTTCACTCTAATGATTTATATTGACCAGCAACAACACTGCTTAATGTAGAAATAGTCATATCATATTTATTCCAAAGTATGTATCTCTTCTTCAGAAATTTTCATTTTCATCTAAACTTTCAATTTGTAAATTTATCTATTTCACAGTGGCATAGCAAGGGAGGGATGGAAAGGGCGGTCAGCTCCGGGCGGCACATGCTAATGGGTGGCATTTTGAGGGGTTTAAGAATAGATAAAAAAAAAAAAATATCAAAAAGCCAAAAAAAAAATCTGAAATTCTATAACTAAAATATTTAATTATTTATGGTTTTAATTTGTTTTCTGTGCGTGATAATGATATTGTTTTAAAATGGATTTTTTAAACTGTATCACCAGTCCAATGAAAATAATTGTTCTAAGTTTTATATAATTTGATCCTTGATTGTAGTTCCATGAAATTAAATATTTTTAGGGCCTTTTGTAATTTTGAACGTTAACAGATTATCAGTGGGCCAGGGAGCGCAAATCAAAACGACCGGGGCGGCAAAAAACTGTTGCTACGCCACTGATAATATGGTAAGTAAAACTAACACGGCTAATGTATTTAACCAATTTACATGCACAATTTTACAACTGATTGCCTTGATGATGATTTTGATAAATTGAAACGCTATAGTGTTGGTCCAATCTAATTATATTCGTGTTCTGTTGTTTTTACAAATTATCATTTTCATTACACACCGTCGGAATATATTTTTCATGTTTCTTAATATATAAATCTGTTTGTCTGTGTGCGTAACCCTCCCTAAAAATACTGGAGCCTTCGACTATATATACATATATATACAAATATATATCAAGAGAGAGATAGGCAGAAAGAGAGATGGATTGATAGATGTATATTTTAAGTGTGATATTGATTTTTTAATTAATCCTAACAATGAATTATTTTGGTATTATTTTTTTTTGGTATCACAATCTGTGAAACCAAAGAGCCTTGCGTCCCCTAGGAAGCTTGCAGCCCCTCCGCAATTGTGGGGTCTGCTGGGGGGAGGGGGGAAGCACAACCCTGGCCGTGTACATTCTCCACCGAGTGACTTCCTCCTGCCATGTTACTTGGGCTCTCGAGATGAAGCAGGATCTGCGGCTTTTCCTCGGGATGTTTCACATTATTTGCATTGTTGCATTACAGAAATGAGAAAGATTTTGGTATGTGAAAGACAGGAAGTCAGAAAAACAGCAGGAAAACTCACAATCTACAGTCTTTCATCGTCTTAGTCGTCTTTCTAATATATTCTTAAAATAGACAATTTTTGCTCCAATCCCTTCAGCTAAATTTCACCCTCTCTTTATATAACATACACTATTTTCTTCTTCTTCTTCTTCTTCTTCTTCTTCTTCATTTCTTTATTTGTTTTAATTTGTTAAAAGGGGCTTGAGACTTAATAATATTTGGATTATTACTTTTGTTTACAGTCGTTTCTGAAGTTAAAGGTGATTATTATTAGTATTATTTAGATGATGTGGACTATTGTCTCCTCATCTTCATTGTTATATTTATAGATATTTCTTTATTTTTATGGCTTTATATAATGTAGTTTGACAATTAATCATATTTTTATCATATTTATCATTGCACTCAAGGTTTCTCCAGTTAAATCTTTAAGATGAGGTTCATCAACCATTACACCTAGGGGCTGGTGTGTTGGACAGCAAATTTGTTTTTTGCTGTTTCCGTAGCCCACTTGATTTACGAGGGAAAGTTGCTAGCTCTATGCTCAACCCCCAACAAAAGTACCTTTTGTGGGCTTTTGAAATCAGTGTTTCCCTTCACCTGGTTAAGACACTCTCACGAGTAAACGAGCCCCACCTGCCTGAGGCGAGTAAAGGTAGATCCAATGGTTTTGACTGGGAATTGAAGTTGCGTAATACTAATACGATCCCATAGTCCGAGCTTTTACCAATACTCTATCTCGCCGCCTTCATTAATCAATATTACTGCCTAAATAAATTTTGTTAAGGATGTGTGTTTTCGAATTATTCCATTAGATTATTTACTTTTTAATATTTTTCTCAGTTTTATTAAAAATCAGGGTAGTTTATGAATATGAATATATATTAGTACAGATTGCTAGATCTCCGATGAGGGGAAGTCCACTTGCTACAGTCGAACTTCGGAATCGTAATACGTGAGTTCGAATCCCAGTCGTTCTATTTGCGTTCATATTTGGATTAATAGCCTTTAAAAAGGTATGAATTCCCACATTCCCTCCAGTTATGGATTAAATAGTGAATCTAGTGTTAATAAAAAAAACTATAAACAAAACAAAAGTTTATCAAAAATGATTGTTCTCGGCATCAAATAAATTAAAAAGATTGATATGATATTTGATATTTACTTGGTGAGCACCCCCAAGTTTGGCACAAGGCCATTTTTATGTACTCTTACCCGGGCTTTATATATTTGGTGTTACCCTTCACCTAGATGAACTGCCCTCCCGAGCTAACGAGCCCCATCTGCCCGAGGCAGCTAAAGGGAAAGTAATGGTTTTGACTGGGATTTGAACTCGAGTAACACGATCTCACAGCATGTAAAACTGGCCTTGTGCCTAAAATGGGTTTGTGCTCAACCAAGAAGATATATTTACCTTACATTAAAATGATCAGAATTTTATATAGAATATCACTTATCAGACAAGTAATCTTTTTTTTCCCTTGATCCAAGTTCAAATCAGGTCTGAAGTCATTTTTTTTAGTTTTTGCTTTGCTGCAAGTCAATAACCTAAATCCTTTCATGCATATCAGATTGCATGCATTTGCATGAATGCCTGCATTTTGCATGCCAGAAGTGCCTCTTGCAACAATATCTAGTACAACTGCATTTAATATTTGGACTTATTTACAACAGAAGAAAAAAAACACAAAGCAAAACTAAACAAAAGCAGAAAACATTCATCTTTTTTAAACAAATATTTTAGAATAAAATAAAATAAAACAGTAATAACTAGTAGCGGAAATTCCATGGTAGTTGAAACTTCAGACTCAACATCAGCATGAACCTTCTGATCACAAAAATAAACAATTAAAATGAGGTTGTCTTTCAATAGAAAAATAAATTAAATATTAATTCATGAATTAAAAAACAAACTCTGCTGTTGGAGCAATAGAACTAATTTCAAATCTAATATAAATTTTTTCTGAAATTTTTTAAAGGGATCACTTATGTTGAGAATTTTTGAATAAATGAAAATATTTTGGATAATTTAATCTATGAAAATCTGGTATTAATTATAGTTTAAGATTAATCTTATTTGGACACACATCAGATAAATGAATTTATATTTAGATAACAATAATAATAATAATAAAACCTAGGAAAAAAACCCTAATAAGTAATAAATAAACAAAATCAAATAATTTCTTCAGCATTAAATAACCCAAGAGTTTTGGTATATTGGTAAAATGAATGATGCAATCAATTAATCAACCAAACAATCTCTTCAGCATTAAATAACCCAAGAGGGTTGATATGCTGTTAAAATAAACGATCCAATAAATCAATCTTTTAAAGCACTCATGTTTGATTTATGTTATATCAACCTTGATGGTTCATTTCAAATTACTTGAAATTTTAAAAATAAGTTTGGTAGAGAGCAAATGTTTAAATGATTTGATTTTATAGCAGAATCTCTTATTTTATAAAATAGCTTTGTTTTATCATTGGTTGGCAACTAAGTTCCTACTGTTTTGTTTATTGTATTAAAGTTAGTTCTTATTTCAAGAGAGAAAGAGAAGGGTTAAGATAGAAAGAGGGAGAGAGAATGTGTGTGGGGAGAGAGAGAGAGAGAGGGGGTGAAATTAAATAGAAAAAGAGTGTGTGTAAAATAGAATTATAGAGAGTGTGCATATGTTTGTTGTTTTTTCATTATTGCAATCGTTTTTCAGTTATTCAATGGAATTAGATTATTTATTATGATTGAATAATTCAACAAACTTGTAATTTGTACATACATATCTTTTTAGACTACTGTCCTTATCTTTATTCTTGTTATATTCCCAAAGGTTCAGAAGATAAACCTATTGACTATTTATAGACATTTTATGGAGAGCAAGCAAAATTTGAAAATGTTCATTCACCACCCTGTCCTTTCAACTATTGCTTAGATTTATTCATTTCTACTTTTGCATCCTTTAATTTTCAGCAATTATTTAATTAACTATTAACTAGTTAACTGTTAATTAATTATTTAATTATTTAACCCTTGTGCTCGTTAAAAAAAAAAGAAGTATATTAAATGATTAAACAATAGAAATAAAGAAAAATAATAATTATTTCTTCATGTTTTTTTGGCACCATCAGAAAACAAAATGCACAAAAAAATGAATTGGAAAGCATTTTATTTATAGTGACTTAACAAACAGTTAAGGACAATAGTGCAAATAATAGATGTACAAATGATTAAGCCTCATCTTCTGTAAAAGAATTGAAAAGATTTTTCTTTTATGGAACAATGGCATTGAGCCCCACTTCCTCCTATGCCCCCCCCCATATCAGTCAAAACCACGTGTTTTCAATTTTGGATTAAATACTTTTTTTTTGGGTGAGAAAATAAAGCAGGTGTGTTATTGGACAATCTGAAAAAATTACTTATTTTTGCACTTATTGAATTTTTTGTTATATCTTTTAAGAGATGTACAGACGATTGATTAATCTTTCTTGTCGTGAAAAACCTATAATCCATCTCTTTGATTCTAAAACCTAATTTTGACATCCAATAGAAAACAAAAAACGTCTATATTTTATAGAGGGAAAAATCTTACAAGGATGATTTAAAACACACACACACACATACATACATACATTAGTTAAGTGTAGACACGGAGTTAACAAGAGTCGACAACTGCCAGTTTCTCGCTTATGCATTTATCAGGTCAAAAACTATTACTTAGAATGATTATATATATATATATTAATCTAAGTAATAAGATTGATTAAAATTATAGTTAGAGTGCTCAATATCAGTGATAGAGCATGTATATTAGTTAAGCATAGACACAGAGTCAATAGCTTTCGGCGACTGTAATGACCGTGCAGGTGAGAAATTGATAGTTGCATAAGGCTGTTGACTCCGTGTCCACGCTTATGTATATATTATGGGCTGCGAGGGGGTAGCATTGGTAAAAGCTTGGACTTTGGAATTGTGGTACGCGAGTTCGAATCCCAGTCAAAACCATTGTGTCCACCTTTAGCTGCCTTGTTAACTTTAGCTTGTTATAAGGGGAGAGCAGATCATCTAGGTGAAGAGCAACAGTGAATGAAAAAGGTCAAGTAAATAGAGTGCATAAAAATGGCCTTGTGCCTAACTTTGGTTGGTACTTAACCAAGTAACCCTGGTTTTCTGCATTAATGTGCTTTATCAGGCAGTCCATTTCAAAGGGATTCTAAAATGGTTTTTAAATGATTTTAAATAGTTTTAATGTTTGATTGTTGTGCTTGAGCAAATAAATATATTCTATCTCAATTGTTATATTCAGAAAATTTCTGTTGAAGTAATCTTCAACCTTCTTCAACTTCTTCTTATTAAACTCAGTAACCTGTATTGCATTTTAAACCCAACCCTATATTCAATCCACAGAGGTAGATCTCATTCTTTCAACTCTGAGTTAATCAATATAGTACTGACTTTATTAAGGATTGAACCTTAAACCTTTTTTACTCAAAATGTTACTTGTTAGCTACTATAATGCATAATAAGGAATCTTTTTCTCCCAGAACATTGACACTCTTAAAATAATGCCTTTAAATGTAATATGATGTAATACTAAAATAATAATGTATTTTAAGAAAATATTTTTCTTTAATTTTTGTTAATTGAAAGCAGGCAAAAAAGCCAAAGAGTGAAAACCAGCTTTAGTTTCAAGAACAGCTAAGGGTCATAAGTTTTTTTTTATGACTTTTCAACACTTTCTAATGTTTTTTTTCTGTCCTTTTTATGTTTTTTTTTTTTTAGTTCTCTGCTAGAAATAAAATAAGATCCAAAATTTAAATGAATTTTGATATTTTTTTTCCCAAAATATCAAAACTCATCAAAATTTAATTACAGACAGATTTTGTTCTATGCCATTTCAACTTCAAAATGATTATGATCGACTTTAAAAATGGACTTTTTTTAAGAGAATAAATCAAATTCAAAATGGAACAATCAAATTCAAAATGTGAAAAAATCTAATAAGTTGTTTTCCAGTTTGAAATTGATTAATCTATTTTCAAGTTCATTGTTCTATTTGAGGTTAATTCTTTTACCTGCAGGTGGGGACTACTCATAAATTATCAACCTTTTTAAGTTATTTAATGCCAAGAACAATCATTTATAAGAAAAACAGTTTTTTTGTTGATAACACAATAAGCACTATTTAACCCATAATAGGAGGAAATGTGGGGGATTCAAAATTTTCTCAAGAGTATAAGTCCAAATATGAGTGCAAACAGAACAACTAGGATTTGAACTTGCTTATTAGATTATCCAGCCTAACAGCAAAGCTGATTCCAAAGTCCAAAATGTTTATTCACTGTCCCAAGTGTACTTCCCACTATATTCTAAAAAAACGTTTTCTATATTTATGAAAACAAAAACCACTGATATTAATGTACGTCCCCTTAGCAGTCAATGGGTTAATATTAAAGCAAAGGATTCAAATTCTGATGGTAATTATGGTTTCAGATAACTGCTATAAGTGGATCAGAAAGTAAATCTTCTTTTTCAATAGTTAAAGAAATATAGAACTGGAGAAAGCTGACACTTTTCATTTGAGAATGGATTCACATTTAGAAGTAATTAGACAATCAATCAAACCTCTTTGTTTTATTAGTCAGCAAAGATTTAGGCAAGTTTCAATAGCAAGATGGGAGATTTTAAAAAAAAATTCAAGATTTTTTTTGGTAGCAATTTTAATTATTTAGCAGCTTTAGGGTCCACAAAAAAATTAAGCATTATTTTTAAATCTAATTAAAACAACATTCATCTCAATAGGAAGACAGTAGGTTTAAAAAAGATAAAATATTTTTTTTTTGTAGCAATTTTAATTATTTAGCAACTTTAGGTTCCGCAAAAAAACTAGTAAGAAATTATTTTGATATTTAATTAAAACAACATGGATTTTTAATCTTATGGTACATTGATGCAGACTGTTTTATGTTAGTTAAACCAAAATAAAGAGTTTTAATCATCTTGCATTTGTTAAAGTGAGAGATTTAAAAAAAGGATGAAAATCTATAATTAAAACAAAAGAGAAAGATAGAAACAAGAGAAAAAGAATAAGAAAATGTTTCCCTTGCAAAAAATGAGTGCTTCAAACTTTCAATCTATTAATACAAAATTTTTATTGACATAAAATCAATTAATATATTTTTCTCAATCAGTATCTTTTTGATTTATTGTGTCTGGCTTAACATTGAAAAAAACAACCTATGATTCGGGTCCTGTCAACTTGTTACCAGTTGCCTCCATTTTATTTGAGAATGATTTAATTTCATTTTCATTTTAGTTCTTCTATTTAGTGCATTTTAAAGGCATTCAAATTTGTTCTTTTGTTTTATCTTCAAACTCTTAAAGAAATGATAAAATCTTTTTACCATTTATGGATTTCATTTTTGACAGAACAACATAAATACAAGTTTTTCTTTGCCAAAAACACATGTCAACATTTTTAAATCCCCATTTTATTATTATATACAAATTCTTTATTCTGTTTTAGTTTTCAGTTTTAATTTCGTCAAAATCATTGAGTTTACACTTTTTGATGTCAAAACACATGTCAGCATTTCTAAATATTCACAAGAATATTATATACATATTCTTTATTCCTTTTTGTGCATAATATGTATTATATATATATTTCTTATTTTCAGTCTCTCTAATTATATATATATATCTATATCTATCTATCTATCTATCTATCTACCTATCTATCTATTTA